>SKCR01052776.1:0-54852 GCA_019454045.1 Zanthoxylum bungeanum
CTATTGGTATTTCCCCATATCGAATGGTGTTTGGGAAAGCATGCCATCTACCTGTGGAGCTGGAACATAAAGTGTATTGGGCACTCAAGAAGTTAAATTTTGATCTACAAGCAGCATGAGAGAAACAGTTTCACTAATTGAATGAACTGGAGGAATTTCATCTTCATGCTTATGAGAATGCCAAACTGTACAAAGAAAAGACCAAGAAGTGACATGATAAAAAAATAGTACGCAGACAATTGGAACCAGGACAGCATGTGTTGTTATACAATTCAAGGTTGAAACTTTTCCCTGGAAAGCTGAAATCATGTGGTAAGGTTCATTTGTAATTACCTAGGTTTTTCCATACGGAGCCGTTGAGCTGCATGACCCCAACTCCAATGATACATTTAAAGTTAACAGCTAGCGTGTCAAGCACTACTGGGGAGAATCATTTAAGCGACAAAAAGAAAGTCTCACACTTGTCGATCCAGCTAATGTTCGGCAGTCATGTCTATCTAATGACGTTAAACTTAGCGCTAGCAGGGAGGTAACCCATGTAATTTGTATATATATTGACATTTGGTGTGTTTTATTTTTGTGTGTTAAATTTTTGTAGGGAAATTCACAAAAAGGATGGAAGACGGTTGAGGTTTTTGGCACGGGCGCAGCGGAAGCTCGCAGTTCTGGTGAAATCGTAATTTTAAAAACTTTTAAATTACCGAATAAATTATTCAATATCCAATATGAATAATTCATTCATATATCACCTAAACATATTTATTCGATATCAAATAACGATATAAATAGTTAAGAAATATCGCGAAACTTTTACGAAAATGTTTTTCCGTAAAATGGTATAAAACATATTTTTGACCAAACCAACCACCCAATGCACATGAGGGCTGCCCAGGTCAACCCCAACAGTACTAGGGCAATTCATGGGCTACCTGAACAGTGATCAATTCACTGTTTGGGTAGCCGTCACCCGGTTGGCACAAAAGTCACCCGGTAACGCCGTTATTCACCGTTTTCACATAATTTAACTCCGAAATAGTTTCTGACAATTGTTCCAACACTCAACACACATCCAATATATTTATATGACATAATTTTTCATCACCATAAAAACAGTTTTTCCAGATCTGATCCAGAAGGTAAAATTATCAATTTTCATGCTATAAATCCAATTTTCTCAACATTAATCACAACACCAATCTAAGCCACCACCAAAGAAGCACACAGAATAATTATAAGCATTACAAGAGTGGTCATAACACTCTAGAATGGAAACATATCATCAAATGATCAAATTGAACTAATTTACAATAATATCATTTAATTCAACTTCACACATGCACCAAACCTTCTATTCCATCTCAAAATCAAAAAGCCTCAATTTCTAAGAAGTAAATAAACCATAGAACTATTCTAGTAATTCAAGAATAAGAAACTAATTTTCTACACTTAAGAATATTAAAGTTTACCTACTAATCTTCAACTTTCTTTAGGCCTTTCCTTGAATTTTCAATTTCTTCTTCCTTGAATCATCAAGCAAAATTTGGAGAACCTTTTGAAGGAATTCGGCTAAGGTAAGGTTGAAGAAGAAATGAAAAAAATTTCTCTTTAATCTAGTAGTAACCGACCTTGGATTGGCATTTTGGTCCTTTTTTTAATTAATCTAATTAATTAATAATAAGCTTTAATTTGACAAATCAAATTTGTACACTTAAAGCTTAATAAAATCATGCCACTTGTAGCCAATAATAATTAAACATTTTTCATAACAATTATGAAAAAGAATATTATTTAATTAGTCAAATATTTAACGTTTAAATATCTAAATAATTAATTAATTTAATTATTATTATATATATGTATTTTTATTTACATTAAATAAAAATACATATATTAATGACATGTGTCAAAGTCTCATTTGACAATTAATTAATATGTATCAAATCATATTTTGTATCAAATACAAATACACATTAATTACGATTGACCAAAAAATACCCTATGTATGTGTTTTCGTTTAACCATTTAAACGATTCGAATTAACTCATTTAATCCGGTGAAGTATTATGAATATCTGTATTATTCATAACGCGTTGCCAAGTGCTCAACGAGTACACTTCATATTGTGGGACTCTCTAAGTTTAGGTTTATCCGTCACGAAATCCAATTTCGTGTCCATAATTCACCCACTCATGAATTATGACGACCACATATAATCTTGCTAAACTATGCAAGTCGAGGTCATTGCATACGTATAATCCCTCTGTCACAGGCTATCCATATTATACCTGGGATATAGATAAGAACGTCAAATCCTTATGGTATAATATAGTCGACTTTCAAATTTACGATCTCTAAATAACACTCGGAACTCGCTTCCGAAGTTATACCACGGCCATGGATTTACTAGATCGCAAACACGTGTAGGAAACCAGGAAACCTTGCCCTATACACAGGACTGACAGATTCTATCTTGATACGCACTGGATATCATGAGCATCATTCCACACCCAACGAACAGGCGGAGGTCTGATCTAAATAGATCGGTGACGTGACTGCCATCAAAGTGTGGAGGATAACTCATATATCCACTGTGGTATCTCAAGTCGAAGGACCACTATGCTCGCTCAACTCGAGAAGATTTCTATTGACGTTGGTGTATCATCTATTAGGAAATCTTCAGTGAGTCGTTCAGTGTTTATCAAATAACACCTACATGTCTATACGAGTCTCCCGAGACTCATGGTTCATTGGGATAAACTATCGGACCAAGTCACGATATACGACATATACTGTCTCCAGCAAATTTTACTAACCGACCCGTGTTAGTAAATCTTGACCATGAACTTTATTTAAGGATATACAACTTATAGTGACGCTTCCCAATGTCAATTACAAACTACGTTGTAACTGCGCACTACATTGTAAATCCTAGGGTCTTTGTCTAATATACACGTATCACTAAATCAGATTTAGCTTCAATATAATCATATTAGATCGAATATCTATATAAAAGAAAAGAGGTGCTACCATTAAATAAGCAATATTATGGAAAAAATGAATTGTTTGTATTCATGACGGACATAAATACGATCCGGATTGGCACTCCGAGCACCAACCCTAACAATTTCTCCCACTTGCTATAGTGACAATCCACGGTATCATATACACATGTAAATGTGTATCACATACTCATGACCCTCAAGAGCTCACCTAGCACTTAAAAGGTAGGCAACAACAAGTAAGCCCGCTATAACAAATTGAGTTCGTCCAACAAACCCAATCGTTTTCTTTAGCCATCATCATTCATATCTTGTAGAACCCAAGTTCTACATCAATATGACTTAGATGCGACATCAATATTGTCCTATAGCTATAAAGTTGTCTATGTATTTAGAGATCAAATCCAAAATACTATGTAGACAACCGCAAACACAATACTAATATCAAAACTTCTAATCTATAAGGTCAATATGCAACTTCATAAGTCAATAATTCATAAGTTACAACTAATTCCACTAACATATTAGAATCATCTGTGACACTCCCACTGTATCTTTTCTGACTCTATATGACGTAGACTGTCTAACATTATAATTAGACTCAAAACTAATCTGACCCTAATGGTTGCGGATTATATTCTTCATGAATAAGAAACTCGTTCTTAATATCTTAAAGATAACAAAGAACATGTTTCAAGACACATCCTATGGTCTACAGCGTATCAAAATATCTCGTAACTATTACGATTAAATTGATATCTTTAATCGCACATAATATAGTATTCATTATGCCATCATCCTATGATGCATAAGATTGACTAGCATTCTAATCAATTTCTCTTTCGACAAAGGAATCATCCTTTATGAAAGATGAATACTATATACAAAGACACACTAACTTTCAAACAGTTATACTAACTGTCATACAAATAGTTTTGACGTGTCATTTGTTAGATCATATCTAATGCACGACTAATGGGAGTATCTCACAAGTCTCTAATTTTAAATCATATTATAAAACTTTATATCAAAAATAACAAAGACTACTCCCACTGCTTTCACGGAGAAAAGAAGACTTAGGTAAACTTTTTACCTTACAAACATCTCATTATTACATTAATAATGATAATGTCATTATGATATACAATACTAGAAAGAAAATTGTACGCTCCCACTGACCCTACTATCAAATATGTATTCTCTATGCTTTGATAAAATTAGACAATCTGACTGTATCAAAATTAGAGAACACAGATTTTCAGAAAGCTTATCTGAGTTTACAATAGGCTCTATAAGCTAGTATATCAAACTGTGATCTTAGCAGAATACAAACTCTAGGGCCATTCTAGAATGAACTCTTCAAAAAAAGAAATCACAATGGATCTCTCATTCGAAGAAACCATTCAGGAACGCAACTTTGCATTCTTTAGCCAAAATACATAGTTTAATATCAACATTAACCAAGATCTTTAATTGTTCAATTAGTGCGACTAGAGACAAGTTTCCTCAGAATGTACAATAGATAGCCGAGTATAACTTTTCTCACTGTCATACTATAAGGGTCAATCCTTTAACAAGCTCACTTTGCTTTTGCTGCGCAAATAATTTGTACATTTTATGAACGATTTAACGAAAGCTCAATCAAGTTCCAAACTTGATCGTAGTAAGCTACGAACAATCTTAGATCTATGGTTCAATGCTAACTTCCGAAATCTATATCAAATATCGCTTCCACTATAAGTTATATGATAATTTTCTTTGATAAGAAAACAGCAGAACCATTAAGTATCAAATACTTTGTGAATGATTCTGACATCCTATTGGACTTATATAGAAGTATTCTAAGGGCCTTTTCATCTTATTAATTACGTGGTTCCATTTATAGTTTATCACTCTCACATTTGACTTCAATAAGTCAAGTCTTTTTACAATGGTCAATATCAGATGTTACGCACCAAGTAATAAAATAATTTTATTACTCGAGATTGTAAAAAATATATTCTATCAAATAGAATATAATATTCTATTAAATAGAATTATTGACAAACTTTTACTTGTACCTCCAAGGCGCAAGTACTTTCAATTATATAACCATTATACAAAAGAAAGATTCAAATCTCAAACCTTTTAAGATTCAAATTTTCTACTTATACATATCATATACATAACTGTAGAAACCAATGAAACCTTAACCAAAAAGATGAATTACTGTTACTGGAGCATATCCCCAAGAGTATTGAAAAAACTAATTCGGTAACACTAAATATCGAACGAATCAGATCATATAAGATTCGATTTCTCCCACTGATCAATTCCATCACGGTGGGATCGTAGAAGAATAATATTGAGTAAAAGTCACATTCATTAAATAACTTTAGAACTAATTGCCATAAATTCATATGTTTGATCATATCCAACATTCTTGAACAATTCAAAGACTCACGATGGATTTTAAAATATAGTTTTCAACACTTCAAATAGAATATCCTTGAACCATTCAAAATATTCTATCCGCGTTTCATCATAACATATTGAAGTTCTCGAACCATTCAAGACGTTCAATATATATTCTTTTAGAAACACACAACTAAGTTATGACAACTCATTAACTAAGTTACGAAGTAAAGAAAACTATCCAAGGCAATTTCTAATTCATTAAACTACATACATCTAATGTTCTAGTTTAATAAATATGTGTTCCAATGAAGATCATTGGTTAAATGAGATTTAATCACATCCTGAATACAATATTCATTAAATAGATAAGGATATATGATGTGATCTCATATCAAACAATCTTTTACCATAAGGAATAAGCATATAATGCTTATGTGATAAAATCTCATAAATCATTGATTTAAGTTATTTAGTTAACCGAATATTTTCTTAATATTTATCTTTTCATCAATGAAACTACTAGTCACATTAAAATATATAACAACTGTTTATAAAGAACAAGTAACTATCCAATAGTCGCAAGTTCTGATATCAAATATAAAAAACAATCATTAAACACTATTTTAAATAACTAGTAGAGAGATCTGGTATCCAATACCTATAGTTGTCGTATTGTGAGAATCGATATTCTCAACACACAACTATACACATCTTTTTTCTTAAGCTCTATAATTTGCCTTCAATTATTCACAACAATTGTAAATAATTGATTAGCAAACTGTGTCAAACACATGACTTCTAAAAGTCACTAAAGCAAAGAAACCTCATTATAAGATAAACAAATACCTAATGAAGTTATCTTAATGCCAGTCAAGAATCTCGAGACATGAACTAATTCACGTCAATTCTTACCGCATAAGAAACTATTCTCTCTAGACAATTATATCGTAAAACAGATATCTATTTAGATTACCTATCGTGACTTAGTAACTAAGTCACTAACCATCTTGATTTTCAAGAAATCGAAACAACAGTTCCCAATAATTTTGACTGATCTAACAATATCCAAGTCTACTAACATTCTAGAACCTATTCTATGCAACCATAAGTAAAGTCAGAAAACATATTCAAATAATATGCATGTAGTGGATTAGAAGTTAATTCTATTAACAATATAGAATAAAGAAAACAAACAAGCGGCAATTTCCATAATGTTGCACACTGTTTTAGTTATGGATTATTAACCCAGCAGTGTCCCCAATACTTTACATAATACCGTAATCCCCAACGGAAAACAGAAATTCAATAATTAAATCGAATTTCATAGTGAGATGTGGACCCCATGAATATATTTCGACTCACAGCTTTGACACGATCTCGCCTACGTATATTCATTAGGTAGACAACTCATTGTCAATCACACTCACTGCGACTCCTGATTTTGGTCCTGACCGTTTCTCGTTACGACAACTTTGGCACGTTCACAAGGAGGCGTATCAAGGCTTCACTTGCCAATGACAAACTCAAGCTACCGATGTAATCCTGACATCTTTGGCACGTTTAGGATTTCCACTTTCACTTGAATTTGTCTCGTATCAAATATACATCCGGCATCGATAAAATTCTATCAATTACACCCTCACTGCTTTGGCACTTTCTCGGATGCAGCCATAGAAAAATACTCATAAACCGTATTGACAAAACGAACCAAGAAACATGCATCCAATACATATCACTCTACTGCCTTATTTAAGCGGTGATATTCCTCAAGAAAACATTGCTCTACATCAAATGCAGAATTTAATCTAGATCAATTTCTAAACAATTCAATTCTACCTTAGAAAACATAACTTAACTTAACCATTAAATTTCTGTTACGTTTCCCGTTAGCGTAGAACTAAAAGTCAAGAAACATCTAAATTACATGCATGTGCAAACATCAAAATTGGATTATATATCATATATCAAGCATGAAAAATATAATGGATGAAGGATCAGACCTGCTCTGATGCCATTTTTGTTGGGGTTTTTGGCGCGGGCGGAGCGGAAGCTCGCGGTTCAGGTGAAATCATAATTTTAAAAACTTTTAAGTTACCGAATAAATGATTCAATATCCAAGATGAATAATTCATTCATATTTCACTTAAACATATTTATTCGATATCAAATAAAGATATAAATAGTTAAGAAACATCGCGAAACTTTTGCAAAATTATTTTTCCATAAAATGGCATAAAACACGTTTTTGATCGAACCGACCACCCAATGCACATGAGGGCTGCCCAGGTCAGCCCCAACAGTACTAGGACAGTTCATGGGCTGCCCAAACATTGACCAATTCACTGTTTGGGCAGCCGTCACCCGGTTGGCACAAAAGTCACCCGGTAACGTTATTTTTCACTGTTTTCACATATTTCAACTCTGAAACGGTTTCCGGCAATTGTTCCAACACCCAAAACACATCCAATACATTTATATGACATAATTTTCATCACCATAAAACATTTTTCCAGATCTGATGCAGAAGGCAAAATTATCATTTTTCATGCTATAAATCCAATTTTCTCAACATTAATCACATTAATCACAACACCAATCTAAGCCACCACCAATGAAGCACCCAATAATAATTCTAGGCATTAAAAGAGTGGTCATAACACTCTAGAATGACAACATATCATCAAATGATCAAATTGAACTAATATTACAATAATATCATTAAATTCAACTTCACACATGCACCAATCCTTGTATTTCATCCTCCAAATCAAAAAGCCCCAATTTCTAAGAAGTAAATAAACCCTAGAACCATTCTAGTAATTCAAGAACAAGAAACTAATTTTCTACACTTAAGAATATTAAAGTTTACCTACTAATCTTCAACTTTCTTTAAACTTTTTCTTGAATTTTTCACTTTCTTCTTCCTTGAATAATCAAGCAAAATTTGGAGAACCTTTTGGAGGATGAATTCGGCCAAGGTAAGGTTAGAAGAAGAAAAGAAAAAAAATTCTCTTTAAATCTAGTAATAACCGACCTTGGAGGGGCATTTTTGTCCTTTTTGTTTTAATTAATCTTAATAATTAATAATAAGTTTTAATTTGAAAAATCAAATTTGTACACTTAAAGCTTAATAAAATCATGCCACTTGTAGCCAATAATAATTAAACATTTTTCATAACAATTATGAAAAAGAATATTATTTAATTATTCAAATATTTAACGTTTAAATATCTAAATAATTAATTAATTTAATTATTATTATATATGAATTTTTATTTACATTAAATAACAAATATATATATTAGTGGTATATGTCAAAGTCTCATTTGACAATTAATTAATATGTATCAAATCAAATTTTGTATCAAATACAAATACACATTAATTACGATTGACCAAAAAATACCCTTATGCATGTGTTTTCGTTTAACCGTTTAAATGATTCGAATTAACTCATTTAATCCGATGAAGTATTATGAATAATCTGTATTATTCATAACGCGTTGCCCAAGTTCTCAACGAGTACACTTCATATTGTGGGACTTTCTAAGGTTAGGTTTATCCGTCACGAAATCCAATTTCGTGTCCATAATTCACCCACTCATGAATTATGACGACCACAGATAATCTTGATAAACTATGCAAGTCGAGGTCATTGCATACGTATAATCCCTCCGTCACAGGCTATCCATATTATACATGGGATATAGATAAGAACGTCAAGTTTCCACGACTCTACCACCCAGTCAATTCTCTTCCACTTAATCTCTATTTTATGGCCACATATCTTTCCGGCTAAGTAATGGGAAACCTTTCTCCTGTTACATGAATCTAATTTTCATTTCATCTGGAAACCCTGCTCAATAAGTGGAATGCATTAGCTGTCCACTCTCAGGTTGGGCAGTAAGGGTCGGAGAAGGGCAATTACTCATTCTTAAAACCAGCATTCTTAAGACCAAAGAGTGGGGGCGAAAAATGGGGGAAAGCTCTCTGTTCCTGGTTCTCCTGTAGCTTGGACCGAACTGTCTCACGATGTTCTGAACCCAGCTCACGTACCGCTTTAATAGGCGAACAACCCAACCCTTGGAACATACTACAGCCCCAGGTGGCGAAGAGCTGACATCGAGGTGCCAAACCTTCCCGTCGATGTGAGCTCTTGGGGAAGATCAGCCTGTTATCCCTAGAGTAACTTTTATCCGTTGAGCGACGGCCCTTCCACTCGGCACCGTCGGATCACTAAAGGAGATTTGATTCATTCTGAATTAAAGAATTCAAAATGTCAGAATGTTTTGGATCCCTAATAAAATTGAAAATTGGATTGATTATTGATTTTCTAGCAAGTTCATAACGAACTTAAGATGATTGTGTATATCAAATTCCAGTAACTAGTATTATTATTACTGATCAGTAAAATTCATCTTAAAAAAAGGAGGGTGAGGGGGTTTCATTTTATGATAATATAGTCGACTTTCAAATTTACGATCTCTAAATAACACTCGAAACTCGCTTCCGAAGTTATACCAGGCCATGGATTTACTAGATCGTAAACACGTGTAGGAACCTTATGCCCTGTACACATGACTGACGGATTCTATCTTGATACACACTGGATATCATGAGCATCGGTCCACACCCAACGAATAGGCGGAGGTCTGATATAAATAGATCGGTGACGTGACTGCCATCAAAGTATGGAGGATAACTCATATATCCAGTTTGGTATCTCAAGTCGAAGGAATACTATGCTCGCTCAACTCGAGAAGATTTCTGTTGACGGTGTACCATATATTAGGAAATCTTCAGTGAGTCGTTCGTATTTATCAAATAAATACCTACATGTCTATACGAGTCTCCCGAGACTCATGGTTCATTGGGATAAACCATCGGACCAAGTCACGATATACGACATGTACTGGTCTCAATGTATTTTACTAACCGACCCGTGTTAGTAAATCTTGACCAGGAACTTTATTTAAGGATATACAACGTATAGTGATGCTTCCCAATATCAATTACAAACTACGATGTAACTGCGCACTACATTGTAAATCCTAGAGTCTTTGTCTAATATACACGTATCACTAAATCAGATTTAGCTTCAATTTAATCATAATTAGATCGAATATGTATACAAAAAACAAGAGGTGCTACCATTAAATAAGTAATATTATGGAAAAATGAATTGTTCGTATTCATGAATCGGACATAAATACGATCTAGATTGGCACTCCGAGCACAAACCCTAACAAGACGCTCTCAGAAATCTTCACAAGTATTTTCATTCTCTCCCTCAAAACTCTCTGATGAAAGTCTACAAAGCACGCATTGAACCAATGAGACTTCTGATGATCAAAGGTATTCCTAATGACATTCTTTGGATAATTGAAGCACAAGTCTGACTAGCATGTGAGTCATCTGACTCTTTTTTTTCATTTCTTCCTGGTTTAGGAAAAAACACCTATGCTAAAAAAAGAAGAGCTAAAATATTAGGTGTTTGCTATAAATGTGCATGTTGTTCATGTAATACTCGTTGTCGTTCTTTAGGAATGATGTTTGATAACCGCGAAGATAAAATAAAATTAATTAGGGATGGCATGAGTAAGGAGTCTTTAGATGACATATCATTGACTCTTGAGAGGCATCCTAGTGGATATGTGTATCACGTAATTCGCATGTTACATACACAATTTCGAAAAGAAATACAACAATTAAGTCTCGGGAATCTGACTTTAAAAGGCCCTGTTTGCCAATTTATAAAAAAATTGGATGGGAAGTTTGTCCCTAACACATAGATGTCATTCAAGCCGTTACTTTCTGTACATATTATTATTTCTTTATTTGTAACTAATAATTGTGATTTGTTTTGTTATTTTCTTTTATTTTCACCGACAGGATCCAAACATTTTGAATTTCATGATTTATTTTACTGTTTAGCTAATAATTGTAATCTGGCAGGTACTAGTGCTATTATTACTCACCCTTTTCAGGATCTATAAATGAAGCTCGTCATTGCACTCTTGAAGACATCCAGATTTGAGAAAGAAATATATAAAAAATAAAAAATAATGGAAGCAACTTCAAGAAGACGAGTTGTTAACATATGTGTGTTTTGCGATACTAGTTCTGGTTCTAAACCAGAATTCACTGAGGCAGCACAAGAATTGGGTAGAGTCATGGCTGAGAGAAATATGCACTTAATATATGGTGGTGGTAATCTTGGACTAATGTGGTACGTTACAAGGGCCGTACAGGAAGGAGATAGTCAAGTTTTGGGAATCATCCCAAAACCCTTGGCGGAGGCGAATCTTATCGGGCAATCAAACAGAGATGAATGCATCGTGCCAAGTATGTCCGAACGACTTGTTGAAATGATTAACCGTGCTGATGCTTTTAGTGCTTTGTCAGGTGGCTTGGGCACGATGGAGGAAATTTTCACAGTATTATCTTAGGCAAACTTGAACATACACCAGAAACCAATTGGACTGTTTAATGTTGATGGATTGTATGAATTTCTTTGTGTGTTTCTTGAAGATGCCCGTAGAAATAGGTTCCTTTCAAAACCTGTAAAAGATACCCTCTTAACTGCCAGAACAGCCAATGATTTAATTGACCAACTCTTAGCCTTTGAAGCACAAATTGACCCTATCCGTTCCAAGATAAACTGGTCTGATAATGATCGTGGTAAGAAGCGTCGGATAAATCTGGATCTTAACCTTTAGTTTTCTTTTTAAATATACATTCCACGCTAACCAGAAATTTTCTTCTAAACTTTCCTTCTTCTTTTTAGACATTGGGGACAATATTTCAATTAGGTTTGGGGGTGGGGAATAGTTGACTAGTATCTTATTTTAATTTTTCGTTGTGTTGTTTTTGCTTGGTTTTTAGTCAAAAATATATATTTTTTTAAAAATATTTGTTTTTTTATTTTTTTAATTTGACTAACCAGGTGGAATTGGGTTTTGAGATAGCTGTGTAAGGAATTTCCACTACTGAGACGTATCTTAACATATTTCGTAACAAGTTAATTTTTCTTTATTTCCTTTTGAATTATTTAAATTTGTGAATTCTCCATAATATTGACTAAAATTTAAATTTCATATGCTCATTTGACAGGTATTATCAACATGCATGGTAACATACGGACATGAGTCGTAACTGAAAAGTTGTAATATTCAGTGCTCTAGTTTATTGGAGGAAACATATGAAAGCGATGGAATAATAAAAAAAAACAAATGTATATAAATAATTAACCATGCTTTTAGTTAGTAACCGGACCTCTTGTCTCAGTAAACAGAGATTATTCGCGTCAAATAGTAAAAGCTTGAGTTAATAATAATAAAGTTTCTACTTAGTAACCGGACGTCTTGCCTCAGTAAGCAGAGATTGTTCCCATCAAATGATAGAATCTTTAAACATCAGAGATCCGAGTAATTAAGTCTGTAGGGATTGTTAGGGATATGCCCTATACCCAACTTGTGGATGGGCTATATGTACATGTATTTGTAATATTTTCATTAATTAATAAAATGACAATCTTTATTATACGTGTCTTACATAACTTATATGAATCATCAACACTGTAATAAAGCCCTTGGAGTAATAAGACGATGGCTTCCACGCCTTATGAGAATCATTACTCTTAAATGTTCCTAGTCATAGTTTTGTGAATAATCTGGGCGTTCACAAAGCGGAGAGACTAGCATGATGATATGATTCGCCCTTAAGTGGGGTAGTCGATCTCATAGGCTACTAGCGGAGATCCGTCCGCTTGGTGTATCACATGGATGCATGAGTTGCTCGTGTCCATCGAACTGACCGCAAAAATTTTTCATATGGAGTGTTTATCCCATGTGTCTGTGAGAAATTTCATGTATCGATTATATGACTAGTCCTTAGACTTGAGGTCTTTACAATCTTATGTGTGGATCAAATAACTTTGAAATTCTCCTTCCCCAGTTCAAAAGATCTGGTAATAAGAGTATGATAGGGTCATTTGTTGAAACACATGAAGTTTGTAAAGATACAACAGAGAATCGCCACTCTCTCGGATAATATTTTCTTATAAGAGTAGTATTCTAGTTCGCAGGTTGATATGTGTGATCAGTGCTTGAGACTGTGGCCACAGCGGAAGAATCATGTGAGATTCTTGGGTTAGCACGATTCATGACACTATCAACATCATACCTTTGACCACATGGGTAGACACTTTCCGTACCCTAGGTCAATAGGTGGGGATATAGTGAGGCGATGGACCGTATCATATGTAAATCGCATACAAAATGGGTATATATATCTTTCCTTCTCATTTGGGGGCCTTGACATGTTGCTAGATGTCAACCTTGGTCATTGAAATCGAACGACAATCTGATCGGAGGATAATTTATGTTCGAATTATCACGATTAATTTCATGTCCAACTTGAGGGGAACCCAAAAGGTCACACACAACAAAGTCAAAATCAATGGTTAACAGTGCACAGTACAAATATAACAGCATATATGATTGCTATAGGAACTGTTCATAAATGGTTCAATGTGTTTAATTATTGAACAGATCATTTATGAGGTTCCATAGTGGCTTAGGGATTGGTGAATGACGATGGGGGCACTTTGGGAATTGGAATAAAAAAAATTACTATTCACGTGAATAGTAAAAAAAATTTGTTATTTGTTTTGAATTCCAATTCGGCCCAAACTCTTAATAGGGTTTGATAATCTCATTAAACCACCAAATTAAGATCCAATGGCTAAGATTAAATTATCTTTTATCCCACATCGAATTCTTAATTAATTTTGTTGTCTTTGGAGCACTATATAAACCCAAAGAATTCTTCACAAATTTTTACACCAAACCTTTCATATCTTGGGTTTATATAAGTGAGCAACTCTAAAGTTTAACAGTAAGTCACTGATTTTGAGGATCCTTAAGTCTAATTGACTAGAGGAACCTCGAGTTAAAAGTTTTGAGGTATTTGCCTAGGCTAGCACCAAGGGAAAAAATACCCGTGCACTCAAGGCGTAGTCTTGCCGTTGAGTTTTGGATTTGGTGTGTACATCTTTGGAGGCCACACACTTGGGTGGCTCTTTGGAACGTGGAAGAGCTTGCTGAGTTTGAGAAAAGCTTGTAGATTGGAGGGAGGACTGAAGGAGTCTACGGTTCAATTAATCTTTTTCTTTCTTTATTTTATTTAGAGTTCTTGTGATAGTGCATGTTTAGAATGAATAGTAACATGCCTAGGCTTGTAGAATAATCAAAACAAATGGGTCTTGGGCAAAGAGAAAGTGGCATAACGATTTTTATTTTCCGCTGCGCACTCGCGGCCGCTTCCCAACAGTGGTATCAGCGCGCCGTTTTTGTTTTGATTAGTTCTCACTCGTTTGAACTCGAAATTGGGTGTTTAAAAGCTAGTTGGAAAGATAACACCCTGAACTTAATTTTAGGCACAAGTTTTACATGATTTGGTTAAGATTTGAATTGTGAAATTGCATTTAAAATTTACGCGTCTGTAAAAAAAAATGTGAATAGTAAATTTATTTGAATAAAATAAAATGCAATATTATAATTAAATATTAATCAAAGTTATTTAATGCCTAAAATAATTCCAACATATTAAAACTCATATTCTTGATGATTCTATGTATAATTAGATTTGGCATGATTATTTTAGGGTGCAAGCATCTAGAGACTTTCTAAGAAATAGAGAGTGTATTGCTTATCCCTTAGCTAATAAATTATTCCGTGATGAACTTAGAGATTTATTACCTTTAAGGCTAATAAATATAAATCACTTGTTTATAATAAAAGACATTATAAAAGATACAAGTGAGTTGGGACCAAGGGGTTAATAAAACTTTCCAACTAAAGTTAATTTAACCAAAGGTATTACTAGAGTTAGATAATGATTTGGTGTCTTCCTTCACTCACTACCTTTTTGTAGCTAAAAGGAAAAGTTGTGAAGACATCTAGATAATCATTTACTCAAAGCTTACCTTAAAGCATATTTAAAGTGTTGGACTAATTTGGAGGATCTATTGTTTATTCCTGTCACAAGGCAATAAGTGCCTAAGAGGTAAGGGTATTTAAGAGAGTTCACTCCACCCTCCCTCTGGGGAATTTTCAATGGAGGAATCCATTTGACAGTTATTCACTTAAACTTGCTAAAATCCTCAATAATAATTTAAGTCTAAAATTTGCCTCCCATTGTAAAGTATAGACCCAAAGGGCTTAAACTGTATTGGCAGGACTAGGCTTTACCAGACTGACCAATACCAATTTGTCCCTAAATCGTACTATTGACAATGGTTTGACTTTTCTGAGTCATAAGACGTAGCGACCCTTAGGCGTGGTCTTCTAACTTAGTGGCAAAGATTGGGTGTCCACAAGGACTAGCATAAGCTATGGCATGTTTGATTGCCCAACCCAATGATCAAGGAATTATGATTTATATCATAAATTGGTTGGGAACCTACCTAATTATCGTATTTTATAACGACCGGCCCTAGTCAGAGTTATGAAATGATGATAATGAGATCATTGCCCACAAGAAATCCATCATATTGGGGTTGATGCGATTTGCTTAAAATTTTAAAATAATTGAGTGGGAGCAACTTCATAATATTAAAAGCCCATGTTATTATGAAACATTAATGAAAACATATTCCTAATTTTAACATTTTCTCTTAATAGGTGGGTTAAAATATTTCACAAACATTCAAATGGCAAACAGAGTATCACCTCGTTCCATCATTGATGAGCATAAGCTCAAAGGGACAACTACAATGACTGGTTTAGAAACCTTAAAATTGTCTTGCGACAAGAAAAGATTTTCTATGTTCTTGAAAGACCATTTCCCCCTGAACCCGCAGAAGATGCTGTCCAAGATACATTTAATGCTTGGAAGAAACACGTCAATGATGATGAGCAAGCAGTTTGCATAATGCTTGGCTCTATGTCGGACGAACTTCAGAAAGCTCACGAAGATATGTATGCTCAAACCATCATCTTTTACTTGAAGGAGTTGTATGCAACTTCCGTTCATACCGTGAGATTCCAAGTGTCATGTGCCTTATTCCAAACAAGGTATAAGAAAGGATCTGTTAGTGGACATGTGCTTAAGATGATTGGCCACATTGAAAAATGGCCAACCTCGGGTTCATCATGGATCATGAGATAGGTCACGATCTAATTCTTCAGTCCTTACCAAAAGAATTCTCTAACTTTATTATGCAGTTTCATCTGTCTGATAAAGAAGCTACTTTAGCAGAATTGCACAATATGATAAAGCAAGTAGAGAAGGACTTGAAACCGGAGCTTAAAACCTCTGTCATGCTTACGGGTACGGACCTGAAGCCACGAGGCCCAAAGAAAAATAAGGGTAAGGCCAAACTCCAGATCACCTAAAGCCCAATGGTAAGGTGGAGAAGAAAGGGAAAGGGGAAATATTTCTTTTGTGGAAAGAAGGGTCATTGGAAGAAAGAATGCAGATCTTTGAAAGCCATGAAGCTAGGGAAGCCCAAGAGGCCAAGAAGCCCAATGCTTCAGGTATGTTGTATATAATTGAACTATATTCTCAAAACTCCGAACCTTCTACTTGGGTGCTTGACACCGGTTGTGGGACTCACTTGTGTAACAATGTGCAGGGCCTGAGAAACAGTAGGAGACTCTGTCATGGGGAGGTTGACTTACGCATGGGTAATGAAGCAAAACCGGTTGCATTGTGCGTGGGGACTTATTCATTAGTTTTGCCGAATGGTTTAGTTTTAGACTTAGAAGATTGTGTTTATGTACCTTCTCTAGTAAAGAACATCATTTCAATTTCTTCTTTATATAATAAAGGCTTTTCATGCCTAATAAGTTGTAATGAATGTTCTATTTATTTCAATGAAATAAAATATGGAGTTGTTATTTTGAATAATGGTATCTATGTCTTACAAACTAACAAAGAATGTTCAACCTCTAATATACACAACGTTAACTCGAATAATCTCAATGAATCACTTCTATGGCACAGTCGCTTAGGTCATATCAATGAAACCAGATTAACTAAGCTACATAAGGATGGGTATTTCAAACCCTTCAAATATAAACCTTATGGAACTTGTGAGTCTTGTTTACTTGGTAAAATGACCAAATTACCCTTCAAAGGTAAATGACAGCGTGTAGCGGAGACATTAGAACTCATATACTCTGATGTATACGAACCAATGTCAGTCACCGCTAGAGGTGGATTCTCATACTTTATTACCTTTATCAATGATCATTCGCGATATGTGTATGTGTACCTTTTGCGGTACAAATCTGAAGCCTTTGAGAAATTCAAAGACTTCAAGGCTGAAGTAGAAAACCAGCTTAATAAAAGTATTAAGTCACTAAGGTCTGATCGAGGTGGTGAATACTTAAGCAATGAATTTCAAGATTACTTGAGAGAAAATGGCATTGTTTCCCAGTGGACTCCTCCGGGAACTCCACAGCATAATGGGGTCTCCGAAATGAGAAATCGGACATTATTAGATATGGTCCGATCAATGATGCCAGACACAGATCTACCTCTTTCATTTTGGGGTCTTGCTTTAGAAACTGCAACACTACTACTAAACCAAGTTCCTTCCAAGACTGTTAGTCAAACACCATATGAGTTATGGTCTGGGAAACGTCCTAGTCTTAGTTATCTAAGAGTTTGGGGATGTGACGCATATGTCAAGCTCACACAAACTAACAAATTGGATGATAAGGCAGTTAAATGTAAGTTTGTAGGATATGCTTTGAACTCAAGATCATACGTGTTCTACGTCCCAAATGAACAAAGAACATTTGTCTCACGAAATGCTAAATTTCTAGAGAATGAATTCATTCTCAAGAAATATAGTGGAAGTAGACTTGACCTCGATGAGGTACGAGAAGTACAAACTAACATAGAACTAAACCTCAGGCCCCTCAAAAAGGCAGCGACGGAACAACCACAAGGTTATGAACTCAGAAGGTCTGGTATGGAAAGACATGAGCCTGAAAGATATGGTTTCCATATTGATGAGGAACATGATCATGTCATTGATAATGACGATCCCACCAGTTATGACGAAGTAATGCGTGACATTGATTCAGTCAAGTGGCTTGAGGCCATGAAATCCGAAATAGACTCTATGTATCAGAATCAAGTCTGGGACTTGGTAGATGTGTTGGACAATTATGACCCATAGCGTCACTATTTGTACAGATCATGGTGTTGTTGTACAAATTAACTATGTGACAAAGGAGATTGCTATCTTATCATTTGTGATTAGATCACCTTAGATATATAAATGATAGGAGGTCCCTATGATTAGTTCCTGGATTGAGAATGATATGAGACAGTATCAGTCCACAAAGGATTAATCATTAAATATCCCTAGTCAGAGTATTATCGAGATTGGACATCGGTAATGCGTAAAAGACTAGTATTGCACTTGTGCACGTTGTGAGGGCATAACGGGCATAGTTCTCATATATTTAAGTATTGGATACTTATGCAAGTGCGGTAGGAGGTTGTGTTTAACCGATGGTACGGGAAACAGCTTCGCTCTGGATAGACCCCCTTGGAATCCCATTGGTAGTTTGACTATGTGTCTATGGGAGTCCGACGTCAGGGTAGGTGTATTTGGTCTTAACCTGAGACTTGCACCGCTAATACTTATGACAATCAATATACTTTGGTTGAGGTCGTCCAGGGCTTTAACCGGTTCTGTGTACGCCAATACTGGGTATATTGAGAATCGTAGAGTATTGGGTGTGATGTCAAGACGGAAGTATCACTCCAGTCATAGTGGAGATGATGTCACGTATGATACGGTATTAGTGCTCTTAAGTGCTGCGCGGCCATCGGGATATTATGACTAGGTCATGTATATCCGATTATAGAGACTAGTTACCAGAAATCCGGCATGTGCTTCGTACGGGGCAGACACAACTCCAGCCCCAGGCCTAGCACGTGACCATCCGATACTAGATCGATATGCACTATACAATGTATACTACGCCTGATACAGATCAATATATTCCTGTAAGGATATTTCTGGAGAATTGGGTAGGCATGGCGCTTTGCTAGAAGCCAACCTTGTCTTGTGAATCGGTAAAACGTAGTACTTGGTACTTATGTGTTCGGATAGTCCGACGACCGAATTTACTGCCAACATATCCGGAGATCTCATGGGTCGCTTCCAAATGATACACCGATGACGTATGACTCGCACTTTAATTAATCTGGGATTATTTCGATGAGAGAGAAAATTAATCTGGGATTAATTACGGAGATATTTTATCTGGGATAAAATATCGTCTAAAGAGAGAGAACGCGATTAATTTGGAATTAATCGGTAAAATAAATTTAATAGTTAAATTTGATCGGAGTAATACTGTTCAAGGCACGAAGTCCTTAATGGAACACAAATAGTTCATCAAGGATGAAACTATACCATTAATCTTCGAATACACAAGAACCGCGTAGATCGGAGAGAATCAGAAAACAACCTGGGGTATGGGTTTCCGATCTCACCTCATAAAGATGTCAATCTTATTAAGGTAGACCAACCGACTACGTTTAAGGAAGTGATACAAGGTATCGACTCCCTTTTGTGGCAAAGTGCCATGAGTCCGAAGTGGATTCCATGTATACCAACTATGTTTAGACACTAGTTGATGTACCGTAAGGCATTGTGCCTATTGGTACTTAAAAGTCTTCAAGGAAGACATACATGGATTGCAACATACCAACGTACAAAGCTAGGCTTTTAGCGAAAAGGTATCGTTATCAACATTATGTTGATTACGGTTCAACCTTTTACCTGTTGCCACGGTAAATCCATTTGGATGATGCTTGCTGATACTACATATTTCATTTATGAAATGTGTCAGTTAAAAATCAAAATCGCTTTCCTTAAACGGAAACCTTTTGGAGGATGTTTATAACATCCTGACGATTTTGTCGTACCTAAACCAGCAAACTAGGTTTGCGGGTTGTTCGATCCATGTTTGGATTGAAGCAAGCATAATGTTCTTGGAGCTGAAGTTTTGATGTAATCATAATGGTGTATGATTTAATTCAAAATAAAAATAATTCTTGTGTATATAAGGAGGTTAGTGGGAGCACACTAACAATGGATGTCATGTATAAAATAATGATAATATATGTTATTTCTTGGAAATGATATTCCCATAAAACAATCGGCGAAAGCTTGGCTTTTGAAATAATTCTCCGTAGAATTATTAGGAGTAACAACCTTTATTCTAGGAATAAAGATCTATTGGGATAGATTTAAAGTTGTTAACACTCTCTGAGAAATTGTACATTTAAAATGTACGTGACCCGGTGTCTCATACGCTTTGAGCGTATGGAGACACAATCAGACCAATCCGAGTGATAGTCACTGGATTGAAGTTAAGAACATCCGTTAGTATCTCAGAGAACTAAGGATGCTGTCTTAGTCTATGGAGAAGGAGAACTTGAAGTGACTGGGATCGCTGTAGCAAGTTTCCAAATCGATAAATACCGGAACAGTGAGCTGGAAATCTTCCAAGCAAGATATTGTTACCATATAAACAACAAATGCGGATTATTGCTGCAGCTGAGGCAGCAATAGAAGCCATTTGGGTCGATAATAAATCTAATTAGATTAGATATAGTTCTGTTAGCAGCTGAGCTAGGCGTCAGCACAGGCTAAAGAATTAATGGTCTCATCAACGATCCAGATATATACTTCGATATTCATCTGATTCGTTCGGATCATACATCGTGGCGATGTGATGATCGTATAAATCGCGTCAGACGATAATCATGTAAATCCGCTGACGAAAACCTTTTCTCAGCAATTTGAGCGAACCGTACATAGTTCGTGTGTTAGGCACTCGAGTGACTGGCTATAGGCCAAGTGGGAGATTGTTGGACAATTATGACCCATAGTGTCACTATTTGTACAGATCATGGTGTTGTTGTACAAATTAACTATGTGACAAAGGAGATTGCTATCTTATCATTTGTGATTAGATCACCTTAGATATATAAATGATAGGAGGTCCCTATGATTAGTTCCTGGATTGAGAATGATATGAGACAATATCAGTCCACAAAGGATTAATCATTAAATATCCTTAGTCAGAGTATTATCGAGATTGGACATCGGTAATGCGTAAAAGACTAGTATTGCACTTGTGCACGTTGTGAGGGCATAACGGGCATAGTTCTCATATATTTAAGTATTGGATACTTATGCAAGTGCGGTAGGAGGTTGTGTTTAACCGATGGTACGGGAAACAGCTTCGCTCTGGATAGACCCCCTCGGAATCCCATTGGTAGTTTGACTATGTGTCTATGGGAGTCCGACGTCAGGGTAGGTGTATTTGGTCTTAACCTGAGACTTGCACCGCTAATACTTATGACAATCAATATACTTTGGTTGAGGTCGTCCAGGGCTTTAACCGGTTCTGTGTACGCCAATACTGGGTATATTGAGAATCGTAGAGTATTGGGTGTGATGTCAAGACGGAAGTATCACTCCAGTCATAGTGGAGATGATGTCACGTATGATACGGTATTAGTGCTCTTAAGTGCTGCGCGGCCATCGGGATATTATGACTAGGTCATGTATATCCGATTATAGAGACTAGTTACCAGAAATCCGACATGTGCTTCGTACGGGGCAGACACAACTCCAGCCCCAGGCCTAGCACGTGACCATCCGATACTAGATCGATATGCACTATACAATGTATACTACGCCTGATAAAGATCAATATATTCCTGTAAGGATATTTCTGGAGAATTGGGTAGGCATGACGCTTTGCTAGAAGCCAACCTTGTCTTGTGAATCGGTAAAACGTAGTACTTGGTACTTATGTGTTCGGATAGTCCGACGACCGAATTTACTGCCAACATATCCGAAGATCTCATGGGTCGCTTCCAAATGATACACCGATGACGTATGACTCGCACTTTAATTAATCTGGGATTATTTCGATGAGAGAGAAAATTAATCTGGGATTAATTACGGAGATATTTTATCTGGGATAAAATATCGTCTAAAGAGAGAGAACGCGATTAATTTGGAATTAATCGGTAAAATAAATTTAATAGTTAAATTTGATTTTTCTATTTAATTTATTCGAATGGGCTAAAATTAATATATCGGATATATTAATATGAATTGGATTTCATTACGAAATTAAAGTCGGACTTTAATGCGAACGAACGAATTAATTTAGAATTAATTCGTAAACGACGTTCGTAATATATTTGCGTCGCATCGATATTTAATTAAATTAGATTTAATTATTTAACGACGGAAGTTCGTTTAATCGGATTAAACGGAACCGAGCCGCGGAAAATGTTCGTAGAGATATTTGAATTTTGAATTCAAATATGTGGGGCCCATGTGTGGTAGGTGTACCTACCACCCAACTACCTTGTTTTACTTTTGGAAAACCATTTACCCATACCTACCAAGATTAGGGTAAAAGGTGAAATGGTTTTACCTAAAGTATATAAACAAAAATCTCTCTCTACACTTAATAATTTTATTATTTATTCATTAGATGGATTTTAGTAAACCCTAGACAAATCTATCTCTCTCCCATCTCCTTCATGTTCACGCCCAAAGGGCCAAAGCTCACTGTTTTTGCTGCTGAAAAACGTGAGCAGTGAGGGAAGTTTTTTGTGGATTTTGTGGCAAGATCCAAGTGCTAGTACACTTCTAAGAGGCATACGAAGGTGTTAGGGAAACCCACCCACGAGCCGGGAATCATTAGACGAAGATTGGAGCTTGAAATCTTGGATTCTTGAAGACTCAAAACTGAAATTTTTGAGCAGTGGACTGCATGCAGTGGGCGCACCTTGGAGGGCTGAAAAATGGTTTTGTTTGTCTTCAAATCGTCTCAACCGATCAATGTAAGTATTCCGCAACTTCTTTGATATGTATTTCACACATCTTCATGCTTGTTTGATGATCTTGGGACCTAGAATAAAACCAACAAGATGCACCTGAAGGGATAAAACCCATAGGCTGCAAGTGGATTTACAAGCGTAAAACTGATGCAGAAGGCAACATCCAAACCTATAAGGCTAGGTTGGTGGCGAAAGGTTATAGACAGATCCAAGGAATTGACTATAACGAAACCTTCTCACCTGTTGTAATGATAAAGTCCATTCGAATTTTACTGGCACTAGCTGCACACTTTGATTATGAGATTTGGCAGATGGATGTCAAAACAGCTTTCCTTAATGGGAACCTCGTAGAGGAAGTCTATATGACACAACCTGAGGGGTTTGCATCTAAGGATGATCATAATAAAGTATGCAAGCTTAAACGATCCATTTATGGACTCAAGCAAGCCTCTAGAAGTTGGAATATATGATTTGATGAGACAATCAAAGAATTTGACTTCACCAAAAATATATACGAGCCTTGTGTTTACAGGAAAAGTAGTGAGAGTGCTGTTGTATTTCTTATATTATATGTCGATGACATATTAATCATCGGGAATGATATTCCCATGATGCAAGCCACCAAGCAATAGTTATCTCAGAATTTCTCCATGAAAGATTTGGGAGAAGCAGTCTACATCCTCGCATTAAGATCTACCATAATAGATCTAAGAGGTTGTTAGGACTTTCTCAATCTACGTACATAGATAAAGTTTTGAAAAGATTCAAAATGGAAGATTCCAAAAGAGGTAATTTACCTACTTGTCATGGAATCAAATTATCTAAGGAGCAATGTCCACATACTCCTTCAGATAGAGAGTGTATGAGTAGGATCCCTTATGCTTCAGCAATAAGATCGATCATGTACGCCATGCTATGTACAAGACCTGATGTCTCTTATGCTCTTAGCATAACGAGCAGGTATCAGGAAAATCCTGGTGAGCAACACTGGGCAGCTGTCAAAACAATCTTCAAGTATCTGAGAAGAACTAAGGATATGTTTTTGACATACGGAGATTTTTCTGAGATGAAAGTCATTGGTTACTGTGATGCGAGCTTTCAGACCGATATGGATGACATCAGATCGCAAATAGGATATCTGTTTACTTTGAATGGCGGTGCTATCAGTTGGAAAAGCTCAAAATAGTCAACTACATCGGACTCCACCACTGAAGCCGAGTATATTGCAGCATCTGAGGCTGCTAAAGAAGCAGTCTGGATAAAGAAGTTCATCATGGAGCTGGAAGTGCTTCCCGCGATCAAGAATGGCGTCATGATGTACTGTGACAACACGGGCGCCATTGCTCAATCAAAGGAACCAAGGTCCCACCAGAAATCTAAGCATGTACTCAGGCGATTTCATCTCATCAGGGAGATTGTTGAGAGAAAAGAAGTTATTATAGAGAAAATACCTACAGAAGATAATCTTGCAGATTCTCTGACTAAAGGGCTGACTCAACAAAATCATGATAGGCACACCCGAGAGTATGGTGTCCAAGATTCATACTAGTTGGCTATATTGCAAGTGGGAGATTGTTAGGGATATGTCTTATACCCATCTTGTGGATGGGCTATATGTACATGTATTTGTAATATTTTCATTAATTAATAAAATGTTAATCTTTATTATACGTGTCTTACATAACTTATATGAATCATCAATACTGTAATAAAGCCCTTGGAGTAATAAGATGATGGCTTCCACGCCTTATGAGAATCATTACTCTTAAATGTTCATAGTCATAGTTTTGTGAATAATATGGGCATTCACAAAGCAGGGAGACTAGCATGATGATATGATCCGCCCTTAAGTGGGGTAGCCGATCTCATAGGCTACTGGCGGAGATCCGTCTCCTTGGTGTATCACATGGATGCATGAGTTGCTTGTGTCCATCGAACTGACCCCATAAAGTTTTCATATGGAGTGTTTATCCCATGTGTCTGTGAGAACTTTCATGTATCGATTATATGACTAGTCCTTAGACTTGAGGTTTTTACAATCTTATGTGTGGATCAAATAACTTTGACAGTCTCCTTCCCCAGTTCAAAAGATCCGGTCATAAGAGTATGATTGGGTCATTTTTTGAAACACATGAAGTTTGTAAAGATACAACAGAGAATCGCCACTCTCTCGGATAATATTTTCTTATAAGAGTATTATTCTAGTTCGCGGGTTGATATGTGTGATCAGTACTTGAGACTGTGGCCACAGCGGAAGAATCATGTGAGATTCTTGGGTTAGCACGATTCATGACACTATCAACATCATACCTTTGACCACATGGGTACACTTTCCGTACCCTAGGTCAATAGGTGGGGATACAGTGAGGCGAGTGACCGTGTCATATGTAAATCACATACAAAATGGGTATATATATATTTCCTTCCCATTTGGGGGCCTTGGCATGTTGCTAGATGTCAACCTCGGTCATTGAAATCGAACGACCATCTGATCGGAGGATAATTTATGTTCGAATTATCACGATTCATTTCATGTCCAACTTGAGGGGAACCCAAAAGGTCACATACAACAAAGTCGAAATCAATGGTTAACAGTGCACAGTACAAATATAACAGCATATATGATTGCTATAGGAACTGTTCATAAATGGTTCAATGTGTTTAATTATTGAACAGATCATTTATGAGGTTCCATAGTGGCTTAGGGATTGGTGAATGACGATGGGGGCACTTTGGGAATTGGAATAAAAAAAATTACTATTCATGTGAATAGTAAAAAAATTGGTTATTTGTTTTGAATTCCAATTCAGCCCAAACTCTTAATAGGGTTTTATAATCTCATTAAACAACCAAATTAAGATCCAATGGCTAAGATTAAATTAGCTTTTATCCCACATCAGACTCTTAATTAATTTTGTTGTCTTTGGAGCACTATATAAACCCAAAGAATTCTTCACAAATTTTTACACCAAACCTTTCATATCTTGGGTTTATATAAGTGAGCAACTCTAAAGTTTAACAGTAAGCCACTGATTTTGAGGATCCTTAAGTCTAATTGACTAGAGGAACCTCGAGTTAAAAGTTTTGAGGTATTTGCCTAGGCTAGCACCAAGGGTAAAATACCCGTGCACTCAAGGCATAGTCTTGTCGTTGAGTTTTGGCTTTGGTGTGTGCATCCTTGGAGGCCACACACTTAGGTGGCTCTTTGGAACGTGGAAGAGTTTGCTGAGTTCGAGAAAAGCTTGTAGATTGGAGGGAGGACTGAATGAGTCTATGGTTCAAGTAATCTTTTTCTTTCTTTATTTTATTTAGATTTCTTGTGATAGTGTGTGTTTATGTTTATGTTCTTTGCATGTTTTATGAGTTTTATGCTTAGAATGAATAGTAACATGCCTAGGCTTGTAGAAAAATCAAAACAAATGGGTCTTTGGAAAAGGGAAAGCGGCATAACAATTTTTATTTTCCGCTGCGCACTCGCGGCCGCTTCCCAACATGGATGTCTTAACACCTAGTGCCCTAAAGACAACTGGCTTGGGAGTCACTGGCCCAAAGCTTGGTACATGGATTGAATATGTTATATATAAAAAATACATTGCGAAAAAGGTATGAATTCTGATATAACTTTAGGACAAAAATATTACTCTCTTTTCAACTACACTTATGAATATTTTGGGCACAATGATTTGATTAATACCTTGTTGGTTGTGTGTATGGAGAATTGTAAAAATAATTGGAGAATTTACTTTTTTGGTAATTTAGAAAGAAAGAAAACAACTATCAACTTGGATAAGAATTTCACTTGTTTAGTCACTAACTTGTTTTGTGTGTTTGATTGTACAATTGATTGACGTTTGTGGGTATCGTCGATGTAAACCCTCACGAGACTACAACTCGTCCACTAGGGACACATAGGGGTTTAAAGGCTTGTTGCATAGGCTAAATGCAACTGTGATCTCTACGAAAGTGGCTTAGTTTAATTTTATTTTAAAATTATTTATTGCATTTTATTTTATTGTTTTGCTCGAGGAGTAGCAAAATTTTAGGTTTGGGGATGTGATAAGCGGAAAATATATCAATATTTACCGTCCATTTTACTTAATATTTTGTATAGTTTATCGAGTTTTGTGAATATTTTGATGTGTTTTGTGTTATTTTGTAGATAAATAGGATTTCAGGACTCAACGGAATCAAATCAGGGCTAAAACGGCGAAAACGGACAAAAATGGTAAAAATGGAATTTCGCATCGCGACGCCCACACCTTCTGTGTTGCGACACGCCATTGTTACTATACTGCCAATGTCATGTCATCACCACGTCATCGCCATGTCATCACGTGTGTCATCATGACCTCAGCCAATAATTCAGACTGACGAAAGGTCATCACTTACGTCATCATGACGTCATCACAATAATTCAGTATGCCGACACGCGTCATTCCTAACATCAGCATGACTTCAGCGTCGCGACGCCAAGCCCTCACGCGTCGCGACACTGAGCCAATAATTTAGCTGCCGACAGTCGTATGTCACGTGTCAAGCATCGACGCGCGTCGCGACTCGCAGAGCCAAATTTTACCTATAAATTGAAGCCGATTTCATTTGAAAAATTCATATTGTCTTCTGGACATTTCCTCAAGAATACTGAGAATATAGTATCTTGATTGTTTTTTACATCTTTCTTGTATTTAATTTTTATTTTAAGCATAAATCTTTCTTTGTTTTACTTTAAAGTATGATTAGGTAACTTCTTTCTACTGGGGTGAAAGGTAAAGCTTTTATTATTATAATTTAGATTAATCTCTCTTAGTTATAATATATAAACTATGTTAAAACCTCACTTAATGGGATACCACCTTTATGGTCGGTTGGGCTTAATTAAATTAATTTTAACCCGACTTAATTGGATACCGTCTTTATGATCAGTTGGAATTAATTAAAAATCTGACTAAATCAGGATACTGCCTATATGGTCGGTTGGTAATGTCATGCAAATTTATATATTATAATAAGGGAGATTTCTAAATTAGAAGTAATAAAAGTAGATCCCCTAACCCCCAACATTTTATTTTATTATTAATTTTATCTTTTTAATTTTCAATTACTTGCATAATATTTTCTTTATTTATGTCTTTAATAATCCTATATGTGTTGTAACTAAATACCGTATCTAGGGTTGTGATGAATTCCAATATCACTGGTTTATAAGTTGGTTATTTTATGTCTTGAGTAATATATTGGTTTATTTATTGAATCTTAGTCTTAATGCTTCTTGTTAACTGGCCACTAATAAGATTGATTTGGTAAACTTAAAATGAATTTGACGAAAGGATTTTAGGTTTCAGCCTTAGACTCAATAGCTCACGATCTCACCTTAGGGTAAATGTCCCTTAGGTAGATTTCCTTCCAGGATAGACATATACCTATTGGGCGGGGGTAGCCACAATTGGAACTTAATCTTAATGAATCAGGTAACTTGGTTAACATAGACATATGATTAATTGGGTTACTTCGGGTGTTTGCATCTGACCATCGACAGAGGTTTTTGCATATTTTCGTGTTCCAAATTAATAAATCGATATATTGCACAAACATGAGATAATCATTTCATCTTTAAAAGATATTGGAAGGATTCACAACCCTAGATAGCTTTATAATATTGATTTTTCCTTTATTTTACTTTCGCACTATTTTATTTACTTGTTTTAGATAAAATTACCATCCAATCACATTCAATCAATTAGATACTCATAGACATTTAGCTTCAATAAATTAATAGCTTGTGTATTAAGTCCTCGTGGGATCGATATTTTTATTCTACTTGAGCGATACATGTGCTTGCGTTACGTGTGTGTTTACCACTGATCACTAAGCATGAGATTTATTAGAAGAAATGGCTAACAACAATTCATTGTGGCCAACAGAGAGGAATATGCCCCCAACAAGTAGCAGGCATCCATGAGGTCAGGCTCAATACAGCTGTGAATACCAAACTTGACCAAATCTGCAAATGCCTATAAGTCTTGAGTATGCAAGCAATAAACAAAGTTGGTACCACAAGCGCATGATATATGGGAGGACAGAATGAGGAGCAACAAACTCAATATGGCGAGTCTGTCAACTATGTGAACAACTTAAACATGGATAAATAACCAATGGGTAGGACCACATGATAGATCACATGGCCCACAGTAGAACATAGAGGCCATTTAGGAGAGCAAGCCACCTATGAAAGAGCTACTGATGCAAATGGTAAATCACAACAAGTTTCTCACTTAGCAGAGCTTAGAAAATGCAAAGAACAATGCTAGATTAGAAGCATTGGTCCATAGTCAAGCCGCATCTTTGAAGAAAATGGAGAGTGAACTGGGACAATTGGCAAGTGGACAAAACTTCATACTAGTGGGTGCCCTCCCGAGCGATACAGAACCTAAGCCAACAGGCAAAAAAGTGAGTCTTGCAAGGCTATCATGTTGGATAATTATGACCCATAGCATCACTATTTGTACATAACATGATATTATACAAATTAACTATGTGACAAAGGAAATTGCTCTTTTATCATTTGTAATTGGATTACCGGGATATATAAATGATAAAAGTCCATATGATTAGTTTCAGATTGATAAGATATTAGACAGTATCAATCCATGAAGGTTTAATCATTAAAACATCCCTAGTCAGAGTATTATCGAGATTGGACATCGATAATGCGGAATAGACTAGTATTACACTTGTGCGTGTTATGGGAGCATAACGACATAGTTCTCATATATTTGGATATTGGATACTCATGCAAGTGTAATAGGAGGTTGTGTTTACCGATGGTACGGAAACAGCTTCGCTCTGGATAGACCCATCGAAATTCCATTGGTAGTATGACTGTGTGTCTATGGAAGTCCGAATCAGGGTAGGTGTATTTGGTCTTAACCTGAGACTTACATCGCTAATACTTGCGACAATCAATATACTTTGGTTTTGGTCATCCAGGGCTTTAACCAGTTCTATGTACGCCTCTTCTGGGTATATTGAGAATCGTAGTGTATTGGGTGTGATGTCAAGATGGAAGTATCACTTCAGTCATATGGAGATGATGGTCACGTAGGATACGGAACTGGTACTCTTATATGCTGCAGCTATCGGGATAATATGACTAGGTCATGTTTATCCGATTATAGAGACTAGTTACCAGAGATCTGATATGTGCTTCGTACGGGGCAGACAAAATTCCAGCCCCAGGCCTAGCACGTGACATCCGATACTAGATCGCAATACGCAATACTACGTATACTACGCCTGATATAGATTACATATTCCTTTAAGAATATTTCTGGAGAATTAGGTAGGCACAGTGCTTTGCTAGAAGCCAACCATGTCTTGTAAATCGGTAAAAACGTAGTACTAGGTACATACGTGTTCGGATAGTCCGACGACCGAATTTACTGCCAACATATCCGGGGATCTCATGGGTCGCTTCCCGAAAATTCAACGATGACGTATGACTCGGACATAATTGATCTGGGATTAATTATTAGAGAGAGAAAATTAATCTATGATTAATTGCGGAGAGATATTTATGGGATTATAAATACTATTTAAATAGAGAGAACGATTAATTTGGAATTAATCAATAAAATAATATATTCGATATATTAAACAAATTAGATGTCGACGCAGAATTTAAATTAGATTTTAATTTGGGCAAACGAGTTAATTTAGAATTAATTCGCTAGGGACGTGAATAGTAATTTCGCTAGGTAAAATTATTTAATTAAATTTGATTTAATTACGTCGCAACAGAAAATTCGTTAATTCGGAATTAACGAACCCGAGCCCGGGAGTGTTTGCGGGCCCACTCGCATTTTGAATTTAAGTGCGGCCTACAAGTCACATCACACGTCACATCACTAGTCAACTTTGTCACTTTTGTTGATAGAAGTTGTTGGTAGGTTGTTGAGTGTGAAACACACAAGTGTGATGGATTGAAAAACATATATCATTTTTTTATTACATTTGGTATATGACTTTTGATTTTTGGCAATTAGATTACACAACATCATCTTCTCCTCTCTCTCCCTCCTCACGGTTTTGAAACATCTTCTCTCCTTCTCCATTTTTCTCTCATGGCCGAGAGTCACAAAGAGAATTTGGAATTTTTGTAGCAAAAATTCCACAAGCTAGCACTTACTAGGAGTCTTACAAAGGTGATAAGGAAACTCATTCATGAGCATGGAATCACACTTAAAGCTTGGAGCTTGAAGGACCACCATGGAGGACCTTGACCGAATCACATGGAGCACAAAGAAGGGCATGGCCGAGAGCTTCAAGGGGCAAGAAATTTTTTTGTGTTCTTCGCATCGCAAAGCCGATCAAAGTGAGTATTTCCGCAACTTTACTTTGTTGTATTCACACTTTTCATCGCTTAATTAGATCTTGGTTTGACCTAGAAAACTCCAACAATGGTATCAGAGTCTTGATTAAGCTTGAAATTGATTTAGGGTAAAATTTGGGTAAAATCGATTTGAGCATGATTTGATAAAATTGATTGTTTGAATATGCTTGAATGATGATAACTTAGAGTTATGCATGATCAATTTGATGAAAATTGAATTGGATTATTTTTTCCCCAATTTTTTTGGCTTGGCCGAAAGTTGATGATGCCCTAAAGTCATGGTAATTTTATTTTTTGATCATTGGATGAGTTGAAAGACTTGGGATAAATTGATTTAGGATTTAATTGGATTGAAATTGAAATCGATTTTAAAAAACCCCAAATTGCCGTGAGCTAATAGCCTGAAATGAGATGATTTTTTTATTCAATAATGTTGGACATGTGTTGATGATGATTAGCATGATTAATTATGTAAATTGATATTTTGGAAATGTTAATTTGAATAATTAATTATGGCTATACACTTTAATTGATTTAATTGTGATAGTTGGAATATTGTGATTAAATTTGGAATTGGGCTAATAAAGTTGTATTTGGGCTTAATGGGCTTGGTTGGGCCAAGTTTGGTTTAGGTTAATTGGTTGGATCCAATTGGGCCTAAAACCATTTACATAAAATCCAAATATGATTAAATGGGCCTTTAAAATTTTAATTGGGCCTAATGGGTCTAAATTGATTTTTGGCAAAGGGTGATTCCTTATTGGGCTTTGGTTGCCAAAGTCAATGCCTTATAAATTAATTGAAAGCCCATTGGACTTTAATTAAAGTGACATTGGATGTTAATTGGGCTTTGAGACCCGTTTAGATTAGATTTAGAATCTAAGTCGCAAAGACTCATTGATAAAGTGTAATTATTTAATTTGGAATTAAATAACGAATTAGTATTGAATACAAATTAAATTGGATTTAATGTTGTAGTTTAATATAATTCAAGAATTCGTATTTTGAGTACTTATTCTTAAAACGAGTTGGACTCGCGCAAATCAAATCGTTGTTTGAACATTGGATGGTCATTAATTTTAGATTAATTAATTGGATTAGATTGATTGATAACATGCTTTGTGTGAATACATGGATGTGATGTATGAATAATGTATATCAGATGGATATTAGATGGGTGAGGGCAATTTTGGAAACTGTTGTAATAAATTTAGAATTTATTAAATTGGACCTGTGTGTCCAGCCTATTACCTCTTGATTCTTTGTATTTCTCTTCTCACCTATTCCCCTCAATGTAAATAAGGTTTCTTTAGAAGTGTTATGTAATTGGGTAGAAGTAAGATTTGTGCTAGCGGGAGAGAGGAAAAGGAGAGATTTGTTTTAGGAACAAATTGTTTTAAATATCCATCCGCATATCATTATTAATTTATTTACCACGCCTTATTATGCTTTTAGAATGCATGTTTAAGGGTGTATGATGAGACCTAATCAAAGATAATTAATTGGTTGCCAATTACGCGAAAAACCCTCAACATATATTAAGCGTTTTTCCTTTCATTGAATGATTCATTCTCAAGATCCAAGATTGCACTGGTTTGTTGGCCAAAGTCAAGATCTTTTTCCATCGCGGATGTGTTTGAATCATGAAGACTTTGTTCCATATCGCATGTCTTGTCCAAGTTGTGATTTTTTGGCCAAAGTCAAGATCACTTCTTATCCATCGACATCGATTACGAAGCTTTCCAAGGTCAATGGGTCCCGCTTAACTGGAATCATTAAGTTTGTTGTGTCAAAGCCAAGGCTTAGTTGATTCAGAGGAAAAATATTAGGGAATATATTGGATATATTGGCATATATTGGATATATGTTTCGGACTTGGATGTCCACCTACTGGATCTAGGAATTGGATGAGATCCAATTGATCTTAGAGATCTACCTAGTTAAATATCATACAGCTTGTTGGCCAAAGTCAAGGTTGTGTGTTATTTAACGGGATCCTAGCCCACTAGGAAACAAGGTTTCCCGAGTACTCAACAGAGGGTTAGAGGCTCGCCGAAAATAGTGAGAGGCAAGTATTAAATTTGCAATTTCGTTTAGATACTTGCCAATACGCGCTCATATCATTTTCGTCAATTTTAAATAAATATATTAGTTGGACTAATATTTAATGTTGTTTTAATTAAACAGTTGGACTGTATTCAAACTATTTCAATTTATAGTTGATTATATAATTGGATTATAGTAATCAATATATTTGAATTTAACCAATCAAATTATAGTTGATTATATAGTTAGACTATAGTAATCATTGTAATCAATAGTACCCGAAATCGTTGATTGGATAGTTGGACTGTAGTAATCAAGATAACTGAAAGATTAGCGTTTAAAACATAATCCTATGAGAAAATATCATTAAACGGCTTTAGTTTTCAGATTGGGAATAAAACCTCAGAATAGTCCTGGGAACTAAGAAGTTACTCTATTTGATAGAGAAACCTCTTGGGCCTAAGCTCGGAGTTGAGCAAATAGTAGAACATGATCTTTGGAAGATTCATGTGATGATAACTTTAGTGCTCAATCCTTTATGCTAGATGCAATGACTCTTTAATTCCGTCGTCAAAATTAAGGATTAGATCCTTGTACCATGATGATGAAATTAAAGATCTTCATAGATCTATTCTTAGATCTTAGAAGTACAAATTGCAAAAGAAGCTCTTTCGCTCGTGTATGTCAGAGGGTACATCTGTCGAGCACTAGGTGTCCTAGATGATTGCTGACATCGATCAGCTAGGTTAGCTGGGCATTACCTAAGTGGTCGAGGCTACCAAAGATTTGATCTTATAGTCTCTACCCGAAAGCTGGGGCAGGTTCATTGTGAACCAAGAGTAACTCTTGGAGAGTTGATGGCTATGCTCTAGGAGGCAAAGCCAGAGCTTCTATAAAGGGGCAAAGGCAAAATCATCCAAGTCTTCTAGGAAGACAAAGGATATATCCTAAGATGTTTGCCTAAACTGTGGCAAACAGGGTCACTGGAAGCGTGAATGCCGTATGGACAAGGCATACATGAAGGAAGTGAAGGCGGGGCAAGGCTCCGGCTTCAAGAATTTTTTTCATAAACTTGTTCACTATTAGTTTCAAAATTGGATTTTGATACTATAATATGGTACATATATATGTACTGATGTGCGGAATCTGCTGATTAGCAGGAGACTGACTTCAGATGAGATTTATCTGCGAGTTGGAAAGGGACGAGAGTCGTTGTTTTAACCGAAGAAACCTAAGTTTTGGAACTGCCCTTTGGGCATGTACTTAAATTATGAAACTGTTAAAATGTACCTAGTTTAACTAGAGACATTATCTCTATATCTAAGTTTAACCCGTTGCGGGTATACCCTTATATTCTAGAACACTAAAGTTTTTATTTTATAAAGATGATATTGAGATAAACACATTAGATGTGAATAACAGTATTTATATTTTGAATATAAATGAATCTCATACATATAACATGAAAAACAAATAGCTCAAACTGAATTAATCAGATGAGACTTATTTGTGGCATTGTTGTCTGGGACACATTAACAAGACTCGCATATCCACACTTTCGAAGAGTGGATACTAGGACGAATTTGATTCTAATTCAAATGATTTCTACGAATCTAGTTTATTAGGCAAAGTGCCTAAAACACCTTTTACTTGGTAAAAGTGCAAGTGCCACCGATCTGTTAGCCCTCGTTCAAAGTGACGTAAGTGGGCCCATGTCTAGCTAGGCTAGAGGTGGATATGAACACTTCGTAACCTTTACGGATTGTGGCATATCATTTTGGTTATGTGTTTCTTTTGAAACATAAATCGGAAACTTTTGATAAATTCAAAGAGTTTCGACACGAAGTAGACAGAAAGATCGACTAAAGTATTAAACCGTCACGGTTAGACCATGGTGGAAAATACTTAAGCAATAAGTTTCTCAATTACTTGAAAGAGTATAGTATTCTTTCAATATGGACTTCTTCCGGAACACCTCAATTGAGCGGTGTGTCCAAACGGAGAAACCAAATTTTGTTAGACATAATAAGGTTAAATATGAGTCACTCTGAGCTACCATTTTCCTTCTAGGGATACGCATTAAACAGTGCAATACTTATTTTGAATAAGGTTCCATAAAAATCTGTTAGACATACTTCATATTAGATATGAACGGGAATAAACAGGGTTTTCTCATTCCTGAAGATTTGGGAATGCTAGGCATATGTTTGGATGATACCAAACTAGAACCCAAATTGGATAAGTACCTAATTTGTAATTGGTTATCCTAGGGAAACCAAAGTATAGTACTTATACAACTCACAAGAGAACAATGTAATTGTTGCTCTCCATGCGGTTTTCCTAAAAGGAATACCTATATGCAGTGGTAAGTGAGAGGAAAGTAAAACTCGATGAAAATCGGAGTAATACTGCTCAAGGCACCGATTCCTTAATGGAACACAAACAGTTCATCAGGGATGAAACTGTACCACAATCTTTGAATACACAAGAACCGCGTAAGTCGGAGAGAGTCAGAAAACAACCTGGGAGGTATGGGTTTCTAATCTCACCTCATGAAGATGTCAATCTTATTGAGGAATACGAACTGGCTACGTATGAGGAAGTGATACAAGTATCGACTCCTTTTATGGCAAAGTGCCATGATGTCCGAAATGGATTCCATGTATACCAAACAAGTTTGGACACTGATTGATGTACTTAAAGGCATTGTGCCTGTTAGTACTATATAAGTCTTCAAGAAAGACATACATGGATGGCAACATACCAAAGTACAGAGCTAGGCTTATAGCGAAAAGGTATCGTTATCAACATTGTGTCGATTACGATGAAACCTTTTACTCGTTGCCATGGTTAAATCCATTTGGATAATGCTTGCTAATGCTGCATGTTATGAAATATGGCAGCTGAACGTTATCAAGACCGCTTTCCTTAAACGGAAACCTTTTGGAGGATGTTTACAACATCCTGACGGTTTTGTCGTACCTAAACAAGCAAACAAGGTTTGCAAGTTAATTCGATCCATTTATGGATTGAAGCAAGCATTGCGTTCTTGGAACTATCGTTTTGATGTAATCATAATGGTATATGATTTAATTCAAAACGAAAATGATTCTTGTGTATATAGGGAGGTAAGTGGGAGCGCACTGACAGTGAATGTCCTAAATTATGATGATATATCATTTCTTGGAAATGATATTCCCATAATAAAATCGGTGAAAGCTTGGCTTTCATGAAAAATTCTCCGTAGAATACTTGGGAGAGACAACATTTATTCTAGGAATAAAGATCTACTGGGATAGATCTAAAAGTTGTTGGCACTCTCCGATAACTCGTACATTGAAGTAAATGTACGTTACCTGGTGTCTCATATGCTTTGAGTATATGGAGTCACAATCAGGCCAATCCAAGTGATAGTCACTGGATTGATGTTAAGAACATCCTTAAGTATCCTAGATGAACTAAGGATGCTTTCTTAAGTTATGGAGGAGAAGAACTTGAAGTGACTAGGTTCACTGCTGCAAGTTTCCTAACCGACAATAATGACTATAAGTCACAATAAAGGATACTGTATAGTTTGAATAACGGAACAGTGAGCTGGAAATCTTCCAAGCAAGATATTGTTGCCGAATAAACAACAAAAGCGGAATATTGTTGCAGCTGAAGCAACAATAGAAGCACTTTGGATCTTAATAATCCTAATCAAATTAGGAGTAGTTCTGTTAGCAGCTGAGCTAAGCTACAGCACAGGCTAAAGAATTAATGGTCTCATCAATGATCCAAGTATATACTTCAACTATTCATCTTATTCATTCAGATCATACATCGTTGCGATGTGATGATCGAATAAATCACATCAGATGATAACTTTGCAAATCCGCTGACGAAAGCAATTTCTCAGCAGAAGTTTGAGCGAACCGTACATAGTTCAGGTGTAGGACACTTGAGTGATTGGCTATAGGCCAAGTGGGAGATTGTTGGACAATTATGACCCATATCATCACTATTTGTACAGAACATGGTGTTGTTGTACAAATTAACTATTTGACAAAGGAAATTACTCTTTTATCATTTGTAATTGGATTACCGGGATATATAAATGATAAAAGTCCATATGATTAGTTTCGGATTGATAAGATATGAGACAGTATCAATCCATGAAGGTTTAATCATTAAAACATCCATAGTCAGAGTATTATCGAGATTGGACATCGATAATGCGGAATAGACTAGTATTACACTTGTGCGTGTTATGGGAGCATAACGACATAGTTCTCATATATTTGGGTATTGGATACTCATGCAAGTGTAATAGGAGGTTGTGTTTACTGATGGTACGGAAACAGCTTCGCTCTGGATAGATCCCTCGGAATTCCATTGGTAGTATGACTGTGTGTCTATGGAAGTCCGAATCAGGGTAGGTGTATTTGGTCTTAACCTGAGACTTACATCGCTAATACTTGCGACAATCAATATACTTTGGTTTTGGTCATCCAGGGCTTTAATCGGTTCTGTGTACGCCTCTTCTGGGTATATTGAGAATCGTAGTGTATTGGGTGTGATGTCAAGATGGAAGTATCACTTCAGTCATATGGAGATGATGGTCACGTAGGATACGGAACCACTCTTATATGCTGCAGCTATCAGGATAATATGACTAGGTCATGTTTATCCGATTATAGAGACTAGTTATCAGAGGTCTGATATGTGCTTCGTACGGGGCAGACACAATTCCAACCCCAGGCCTAGCACGTGACATCCGATACTGGATCGCAATACGCAATACTACGTATACTACGCCTAATATATATTATATATTCCTTTAAGAATATTTCTGGAGAATTGGGTAGGCACGGTGCTTTGCTAGAAGCCAACCATGTCTTGTAAATCGGTAAAAACGTAGTACTAGGTACGTACGTGTTCGGATAGTACGACGACCGGATTTACTGCCAACATATTCGGGGAGCTCATGGGTCGCTTCCCGAAGATTCACCGATGACGTATGACTCGGACATAATTGATCTGGGATTAATTATTAGAGAGAAAATTAATCTAGGATTAATTGCGGAGATATTTTATCTGGGATAAAATACTATTTAAAGAGAGAACGATTAATTTGGAATTAATCAATAAAATAATATATTCGATATATTAAACGAAATTAGATTTCGACGCAGAATTAAAATTAGATTTTAATTTGGGCAAACGAGCTAATTTAGAATTAATTCACTAGCGACGTGAATAGTAATATCGCTAGGCACAATTATTTAATTAAATTTGATTTAATTACGTCGCAACGGAAAATTCGTTAATTCAGAATTAGCGAACCCGAGCCCGGGAGTGTTTGCGGGCCCACTCACATTTTGAATTTAAGTGCGGCCCACAAGTCACATCACACGTCACATCACTAGTCAACTTTGTCACTTTTAAGTTGATGGAAGTTGTTGGTAGGTTGTTGAGTGTGAAACACACAAGTGTGATTGATTGAAAGACATATATCATTTTTTTATTACATTTGGTATATGACTTTTCATTTTTGGTAATTAGATTACACAACATCATCTTCTCCTCTCTCTCCCTCCTCACGATTTTGAACCATCTTCTCTCCTTCTCCATTTTTCTCTCATGGCCGAGAGTCACAAGGGGATTTGGAATTTCTGTAGCAAAAATTCCACAAGCAAGCATTTACTAGGAGTCTTACAAAGGTGATAGGGAAACCCATTCATGAGCATGGAATCACACTTAAAGCTTGGAGCTTGAAGGACCACAATGGAGGACCTTGACCGAATCAGATGGAGCACAAAGAAGGGCATAACCGAGAGCTTCAAGAAGCAAGTAATTTTTTTGTGTTCTTCGCATCGCAAAGCCGATCAAAGTGAGTATTTCCGCAACTTTACTTTGTTGTATTCACACTTTTCATCGCTTAATTAGATCTTGGTTTGACCTAGAAAACTCTAACATATCACACTAAAGAACGAGACTATCATTAATAAAGATGTTGGGATGGAGCAACCTACAGAGAAAGCGGCAGAACCTACCAAAGAAAAGAGGATAAATGAAAGAAATACCAAAGAGGCCAGCCCTAAAGACTATCCACCTCCTTCATTCCCCCAACATTTGCAGCAATACAAGATAGATAAGCAGTTTTAAAGATTTTTAGAGATCTTTAAGAAACTGCATATCAACATTCATTTCGCTGAGGTATTAGAGCCAATGTCCAGCTATGTGAAGTTTTTGTAAGATATCCTATCAAAGAATAGAAAGTTAGGTGAGTTTGAAACTATGGCTCCCACTGAGGAATGTAGTGTGATTATACAGAATAATCTGCCACCAAAACTCTTGATAGCTTTACCATACCATGTACCATTGGCAACCAATACTTTGCTAAAGCTTTGTGTGATTTGGGTGAAAGCATTAACCTAATGCCACTATCTATTTATCAGAAATTGGGTTTGGGAGAGACGAGACCAACAACTGTGAAGCTGCAGCTAGTAGATAGATATTTCACCTACCCTCGAGGAAAAATAGAGGACGTGCTGGTAAAAGTGGACAAATTCATCTTTCCCGCAGACTTCATAATTTTAGACATTGAAGAAGACAGTGAAGTTTCTATCATCATTGGATGACCCTTCTTAGCAACAGATAGAACGTTGATCGACGTGCAGAAAGGTGAGTTGACCATGCGAGTGCAAGATCAAGAGGTGACTTTTCATGTCTTCAAAGCCATACCAAGCCCGTAAGATGATAAAGAGTGTTATATGATAGACAGTATTGGTGATGAAAGTCCAGAAATGATCAACACGGATCAACATAATGATAGCTCTAAGACGAAGCTACCGTAGACACTGAGTGTAGACAATAGTACTGATGGGTTACATATGTATGTTGGCGACCTGCCACCTCCCGTGAGGATTGATCTGTGGATAAAGACAACCACTGAGCCATTGATAGATCTTGGGGGACATTATATGGAGAGAACATCGTAGCAAAATGCTCAGATATTGCCATCCCATAGGCAACATGGGAATGAGCATTGGGCGGGGAGGCAACCCACACAAATTTTTATTTTTCTCATTTTTAAATTTTTAAGTTCACTTGTGTTTATTGCATGACATAATGTGTTTTGAATTTTGCATGTTGTTTTTACTGGAAATAGCATAAACATGGCATTTAAGACAGCATAAATCAAAACCATCAGATGTAGGGCAGCGCGTCGCGACTCCCCTCCGAGAGTCACGATACACTATAGAACAAAAGTGAGGTAGAATCCTGGAGCCTTTAGCGTCGCAACTCGAACCAGATCGCATCGTAACTACAGAGCTATAGCGCCGTGACACACTCAAGAATAAAATTGAGGCAAATAGTCTGAAGCCATACGCGTCGCGATGCAGACCATTGAGAGTCGCGACGTAAAACTTTAATCATGAAACTCCCCCAATTTTTAGGGTTGCGCATCGCGACTTCTACCATTGCATGTCGTGACGCGCTCCTGATATCAACACTTAAGAACAATAACCTCAACATTTTTCTCACAAAACTCATTCACCCACCTCTCCACAACAAAAACACTCAAGCATAAAAATTGCCCAATCCATTTCCCCACTTGTCCAACACCTATCCCACACTCATCTCTCCACTATTTGTGTGCCTCTCATTCCATGTGCTTGGCTCCATCATTTTTCAAGTTGCAACACCACTCCTAACTTCTCTTTTCTGTTTTTTCTTACTGATTTGTGTGTTTTGTGTTGTGGGATTGCTAAAATTATTGAAGTTTGGGGGCATAGTGTATGGTTGGATTTTGCGAAGTGTTTGCATAGTTAAAACCTAAGTTGATAATTGAGCAAAACCTCCCGAAACAGGGGAAACTCTGCCAATTTTTTTTTACTCCTACTACATCTCATCACATGGCGTCAAAATAATCATGTGGAAAAACTGTCACTACACCATCATATGGCACTATTAAATTTATGTCGACAGCAGCTGAGAAATAATATGAGAAAGGAATGGGGCAAAAGATCCCTATTATTGAGAGAGGATTTGAAGTGAACCCCAAGAAATTCCCCCAGATCGACTCAGTTATCACTCAGCATCATTGGTTCAAGCTTTGCAAACAGCCCAGCCTAGTAGTTATTCCCGTGGTGAGGGAGTTCTATGCTAATGCCTACGAACATGTAGGTTACCAGGTGATGGTACGGGGCAGGCCGATGGGATTTGATCAATCCACTATTAACAAGTTATATGTGTTGCTGGACATTGAGCATGACGATTACATGGAAACCATTGAGAACCATGATCTGGGACAGCTCACACAGACACTCTATATCCATAGTGCAATATGGGATATTAGTAGCAACAGAGAACATGTTAAGATGAGTTCCAGATATCTTAAGCCTGATGATCCTAACACGTATTTTGTTGCCCAGCTCCCACGTCACCAATGTAACAAAGGACCAGATGATCCCCATATACTCTCTGTTCGAGGGTGATTCAATTGATATAGGTAGACTCATTTCCACAAATATTATTCGGGCTGCCAATTCTAGACAGACATGCCTTTTATATTACAGCCTCATCTCTAACCTGTGTGCGTAAGCTAAGGTGTCCATAGACCCCATAGAAGAAATTATGCAGCCCACTACTGCTTTGACAACGCATATCATTCAGCAGCCTTGAGCAGAGAGAACACCGGCTATCAGTTCATCAACTGCACAACCCCAGTCCTCAGCTAGGAAATCATCTCATCCACTCTCTGTCGCCCAACATTTGGAGCATTTAGAGGCTCATGCTGCTTATCAGGCACATTATAACCAATCTATGAAGCAGACGCTCCACTTAACAGTCGGTCAGCTCAACATCAACATTGAGCTATTCCCAATGTTTCCCCACCATCTGGAATGAGCTGACAATGATGATGAGGCAAATGAATGACCTTCACCACGGTAGTGTTGTTCCCTACTCTTTTTTCTTTTCAGTTTTTTTGTATTGCATTGGGGACAATGCCATATTTAGGGTGCTTTGTGTTTTTATTTCTTGTTCATGCATGTTTTATTTCCTGTATGTTGTATTTCGTGCTTCTTATAAAATAATTTTTTTAAAAATATAATAGTAAAAAAAGAAAGAGTCTGATGATGAGATCGTTTGTCTTAGTGTGAAGTTTTAGAAAATGATAATAGCTAACTTTATTTTTATCCCATGCCTTAAGTAGAGTATCTAGGTCAGACTCTTTTGCACTAGAGAATATGTCTGTAATAGTAAGATACTAGAGAGTTAACGAAGTGACTAGTTGAAAGAATTGATAGATGATGAATGACCACTTGCCAGAATATATGTCTATGTCTGCATTCAATTATGGTGTGTGATATGGTAATATCTTTCTTTAAAAAAAGACCACATATAACCGATAAGCATTAAGCTACCATGGACGAGTATTAGGACCACCATGAGGAGAAACGCTACCTTAAAAGGTAGGTGAGTCTAATAAAAAATACATTATGCTTATATAGTCAGGCAAAGCAATCTTTTTAGATATTTAGGTATAGGTTTTTGAGACAAAATCACCGAGTTGACTTACTTAGAAATCGATGTTGTGATCTGATTTTTTTACACACAGACACACCTTGAGTCTGATTTAGATGGTTTATTTAAGAAGTTAGATTTAAGTTGTAGTGCGTACTTTGAAGGTTCGTCTGACTTTGTTACTGAACATTCTCAGAAGACATTGTATGTATATTACCATAACTGTTTGTTTTTTTTCTATTTTTTTAATTATTTTTTTGCATGAATTGTATGTGCATGTGAATAACGTTTGTCGGTGTCCTCACTGTAAGCCCTCACGAGACTGTAACTCGTCCATTGGGGCCACCTAGAGGTTTAAAGGCTTGTTGAATATGCTAAATGCAATCGTGATCCTTAAAAAAATGGCTTAGGGTAATTTAGTTTTAATTTATTTTTTATTTGGACTAGCAAAATGTTAAGTTTGGGGGTATGATGAGTGACCAATATGCATACATTTTCCGCCCATATAGCTTGATGTTTCGTGATCCTTAAAAAAGTGGCTTAGGGTAATTTAGTTTTAATTTATTTTGCTCGAGGACTAGCAAAATGTTAAGTTTGGGGGTATGATGAGTGACCAATATGCATACATTTTCCGCCCATATAGCTTGATGTTTTGTGAGTTATCTCGAGTTTTATGAGTGCTTTGAAGTGTTTTGGGTTCATTTTGCAGGTAAAAATAATATCGAGACTCAATAGAATTAACGAGGGATGAAAACGGTAAAATATGGAGCAAATTGGGCCAAATTCACAAACGGGCATCTCGACACTAAGTAGCACGTCGCGACGTATTGCAGTAAAAAAATCAGACATAATGTAAATTCTAGTCTGTGTCGCGAAGTAAACTTGTGAGGGTCGGGACGCTCAAACATCAGGCACACTCGTTGCGACAGTGAGACGAGCGTGTCGCGACGTACTCACGTTTTCTAAGTTTTAAAGAAGTGTACTAAAGATGGAACCAAGGCTCCCTATAAAAGAACAACTCGTCCCAAAACCTAAGAGAGCCTCATACCCTAATTTCAGAGCCTCCAATGTGATTTTGGAGAGAAAACAAAGCACATCAAATGATCATAACTCAGAAACTCAATAGCAAGGAGTGAAGGATTGATGATCTCGACAATGTTTCTTCTTCCTTTTAACTCTTAATGTTTTGTTTATTGTTGAATATTTATTTAGAGTTTATAAGCATGTGTAATAACTAGATCTATAATATGGAGTTATGATAAAATCCAAAATTTATGAGTTTATGAATTGAGTTTTCTTATATTCTGTGTGATGTTTTGGCTTATTTATTGAATCTTGATTTTAATGCTTCTTGTTGCTTGATCACCAATAGGATTGATGTGGTAAACTTAGATGAACTTGACAAAGAGATTTTAGGTTTAGCCTTAGATTCAATAACACACAATCTCATCTTAGGGATTTCTCTCCATGATAGAAATATACTTGTAGGGCGGGTGTAGCCATAATTGGAACTTAAACTTAATAAATTTTGGGTTTCTTAGTTAACATAAAATATAGTTAATTAAGTTACTTTGAATATTTACACATGACCATCAAAATATGTTTGTGGATATTTTAGTGTTCCAGGTTAATAAGCCAATATATTATACGAATATAGGAAAACCAATTCATCTTTAGAATAATACTGGGCGGATTCAAAACCCTGAATATTTTCTCTTCATTGATTACCTTTAGAATTTATCATAGTTTTATTTAATTGCTTTAGTTTTAGTCAAACTCAACCAACAATCACATTTCAAATACTTGTAGGTAAAGTCTTCATGATTAATAGAATATGTAATAAATCCTCGTGGGATTGATAACTTTTATGTTATTTGAGCGATACGTGCGCTTGCGTATCGTGTGAAAATCACGATCAGTTTCCTATTTCTAAGGTTTTCAACCCTAATGAATCTAAAAATTACATTAATTTTCAAATAAGATTAGATTGAGATAACTTTAATATTCATCATAATGTTTTCAAAATCAGACCGGGAATCGAATCGGTGATGTAATAAAAGGCTCAATAGTTCACTAGTTCGACCGGTTGAACCGTGTCCAAAAAATGACAAAATCGGCTTACGTAATAAATAATTTTATTTAATTAAAAATTAAAAAATACAAAATACAAAAAAAAAGAAATTAAAAACTTGGATCAATTTTGACCGATTTTTATCCCACTGATTTTTTATCTTTAGCCGGACCGAACTCACGACTGGTTCCCAATTCTACCGATTGAATCGGCCGGTCCGGTCCAGTTCTGAAAACATGGTTCATCATCAATAACAATATTCCGTGAGATTATTTTTTTCCTTTTTCATGTACTTAAAATAATGGAAAACCATTTGGTAGACCTAGAGACTTTATCACATAAGTTCTTGGCCAAATATTTTTTGCTAGTGGATCCAACAAGAATTATAAACGACATCATGTCCTATCTGCAATATGAGTTAGAATTATTTTATGAAGTTTGGGAGAAATACAAGGATTTATTTAAGAAGATATCCTCATCATGAGTTAACGAAGTGGTTACAAATCCAGACTTCTTGTAACCAATGATGCAGCAGTAATGAGAAGCTTTGAAAGGAAAATCAACTGATCAAGCTTATGTGCCTTTAGAAGAAGAAATGGTAGCCAACAACAACTAGTGGCCATCCGAGAGAATAATGCGAAAGAGGATTATATTTGCATGGGTTCATAAATTAGATATAGTAACATTGCTTCTCTGACAGATAGATATGGCAGCCGCTACCAACTAGTGGACAACCATTTCAATGACCAATGTGCTATCAACCAGATATCAATGCAGTTTCTTGCCAGCTATAACAGGCAACACAACTGTACCTACTTCAGAAACTACAATCTAAATTGGAAGAACCATCACAACTTTTCTTACAGAAATAATATGTTAGTAATATGTTCTATACCCAATTTGTGGGTGGATTTATATTTATGTTTTTGTAATAAATTTGACTGTAATTATATTTATAAATTCACATTAATAAATAAAATGACATTATTCTTTTTAGTCATAAGTTTATGAACAATAAGTACATTCATAATCCGGAAAAACTAACATATTAGATATGATTGGTCTCTTATATGCTATTAGCGGTTCTGACTGATTATTGTATTACATGAGTGAATGATTGGTTCATGTTCATCAAATTGACTATTGGAAGCTTTCACATGAAATATTTATCCAATATATCTGTGAAAACTCTCAAGTAAATATTATACAAAGTAGTCCTCTAACTTTTATGCGTGGATGTTATAATTTTGACATTATCATTCTCTGAGTCACAGAGTCTATCGGGTTACTCTTTGATGTGTATCCTCATGTCATCTTTCAGATCAAAGTGCGTATCAAAATAAGATTCTTCCTAGGAGATGAGTATTATGCTTGTCTAATTCATGTTTGTAAACTGGTTCTAAGCATACAACAGTGGAATTATCTCCACAAAAATTAGCTCAAGCCAGGCTGAGGCGAACTGTTACAAGCGAAGCATAGCTATAGGTTGCCTTTTAATGGCGGCTGGCTCATTTCATGAGGACGAAGGAGCTGAAGATGAGTGTGGTAAGGAGGTGAGCGGTTGATTCAATCGACCAATGAAAGTTATTAGGTCATTTTTCACATTCTATATATACAATTAATTAATATCTTTTTCTATACTTACCACGTCTTCTAAAAATGTATTTATATCTTCATCTTGGAGCCGCGCGTCCAAAAAAAGAACTATAGTTCTGATTGCTGCCATGAGTAGAAAAAGTAAACTGATATCATCAAGTAATATTAAAAAAAATAAATAAATAAATAAATATAGTCAAATAGAAACAAAGATTCATACAATGAATGTTGATGGCCCCCCACCCTCCATAGTCCAACAAAAATAATAGAAGAAAAATCTGCAAGTTCACAGTGCTACTGCTAGTTATTTCAAAGAAAGAAGCATACAAGAGTGATATTGATTCGGCTCGTCTGCTAGTTAATAATATATACATGAAGATGAGCCGAACCAATATCACGCCATGTCTACTTCTCCAAGAACACTTCTTCTTTTCTTTTTTGCTTAATTTGCTGCTCCTTGGAACGCTTCAAGAGTTGCTTCTCTTTATATAGAAGCTAGGATTAAGGGTTTTCCAGTCAAATACATATGGTGTATTGGAAGCCAACCCAACAATTTTTAATTATTATATTTATCTTGAAGTATATATTACATATATATCTAGATTTTAGGAATCCCACTACTAAATGAATCAATCTCTTTCATTATCAAAACATATAGATTTGTCATGGCACGTGATCTACTTGGTAATAATTAAGCATACCATTATGACACGTCATTGATGTCGTAGAAATGCTAATGTCATATTTAATTTATTACTACTCCTTCTTCATGGTTAAAACATTAACAATAATGAATCATGGCCGCCCCTCCAATTTCTCTCTTTGATAATGAAAAATAACATTTTTTAGATCTTCATCATCATCACAAATGTTATAAATTCAACCAATAAAACAATTTGTCAGATGAAATTAATTAGATAACACTTGCATAAGATATGTTTCTCCTCCTAGCTAGGAGTATTACTTATTACAAAAAGATTGTATATGGGTATAATTTGTTTCACTTTCCCAAGTTTATTATACATTTTAAAGTGAGAAAAGGAAATATATCATTTCCCTTCTCATGTTATAAAAATCACCAAAACTCTCATGATGCTATTTAAAATAAAAAATAAACTTTTCAAAATTTTTTGTTACGTGTTTTACGGAAGTGGCTGTGGGAATATTAGATATAAGCCATTGGTTGGGACCTCAATTAGTCTTAAATTTATTTTTATTTTTTAAATTCAAAGTGTATATAACTTTTATATATTTTTATCATTTATCAGTAAAGATCTCATTTTAGGAATTGGCATAAAGTCTCTAAAATAGGATAACTTAAGGCCGTCCCAATTTTTTATAATTTCACCCCTAAAAGTTATTATTGACCAATGGTATATTTATTATATTACATAATAAAAAAGCTAAAATTTTAGTTTTTTTTGGAAAAAAATGGTGATGGGTTTTGATAGTTTTTAAAATATAAAATAGAAACAACACCGAAAAAATGACAAAAAGACTCCTAGTTTTTGTTGACCTTATTCATTTAAAAAATGATCACGAAGCCCCCTTTTAATAATTTGTCTTAAAATATTTTCACAAAGTATTTATTTTATAAATAAAGTAAAATTATAAATAACAATTTCATAAATTAATTTACAAATACGATATGAAAATGTTAAAACACTATGCTTTTTTTTAAAAAAATAATTAAAGGATAAAATTATCAAAATAGAATTTTTCATAACTATTTTTCAAATAAAGAGAATCTTTCTTATCATTTAAGTAAACATTGAAGATCAATTTGTCATTTTCTCCGTAGGAATGTATTGAAAAATGGAATGGTGGAAACTGGAAAGCAAAATCAAGAGAAAAAAACAAAGTAAATAAATGATAGAATTAGTTATAGTTTCTTTTAACACTATATATAATAGAAAATTACCGACTTCTCCTCTCATCCAATGCTTTGACAACCTTTAAAATGATTTATAATTACTTTTGATTTTATTCTCGGCTACTTACACAGCAAAAACCTACACTAATAATATTGTGTTTACTTTTGATTTTATTCTCGGCTACTTGCACAGCAAAAACCTACGCTAATAATAATGTGTTCAAATTCTTGGGCCTAATTATTTATTTATTTATTATTTGAGATTTTCTCTCTCTCGCTTTATCCGTACATCTCCACCTCGGCTTTAATGATTCCTCCAAGAAAACACATTAATAAATCAAAAACACAAACATAAACCTTATAATTTTTTATAGGGCTATGCTAAGGATTATTGCATTCGTTAAGAATTTATTTAAAAAAATAATAATATTAATTTTATGGAAAATGAAAAAATTATCAAAATATTAATGATTATTTTTTTCTATCAAAATCATCCTAAAATAGATTCTTAATGAGTGTAGTTAAGATACTCGTTAATATTTCTCTTTTTTATATCATAAATAAAGAAAAAAAAAAAAAAAAACTTTAGCCAAATCTAAAAAGAGGGACATAATCCTCGTCTTTTCCTGGTTACAGGTAATTCAAAGGTTCCTCTTTCTTTTATCTCTTAAAAGTAGTGATTATTAGCAAATCCAATGTTTAAATTATTTTTTTTAATTTATAAGATCGAGGACCACTGATTTACCATTAAAAAATATGGTGAATAAATGGTATTATGTAAATTTATTTTATGTTAAAAAAATAATTATGATGTGATTTTCTAATATTTTGATGATAGGGTAAAAATTAAAAAAATATATATATATATATTTTGAAATTCAGTTTCTAAAAAAAATTCATGATCAATAATCGTAATTTTTTATCATTAACTAAACACTTAAAAATTACATTTTAACCAAAAGACATCTTTATCATCTTGACACATGTCAAATCACAGCATTAAACAGAGTCTAAATTAAATTTTTAAATAAAAAAATGATTAAATTCTTTGATGTTTTTCAAGCACGTGTCATATATAATCTTAAACTTCAGCAAGTGCCAACCGAATAATCTTTCAAATTATAAGAAGAAAATGACAAAAACAACAACAAAGATTTAGAAGGAAAAAAAAATACCATATTAAGGATGACAAAATTCAGATCCCCATAATACGCTCTATGACTATATGTGTGTATATATATATATATATATTAAAATCTGAATATAGGTCTGGATATTATTAAATTTGAATATACGGATCCAGACCCGCCAATCTAAATACAGATCCAAATCTATACAGGTTTAAAAATCTCACATTCAAATCTGAATGTTTTATGTATGCAGATCTAAATCGGACGAGGATAATATATCTTGCCATCCCTACCATATATAATCTTTTTTTTTTCTTTAAGAAATTATGTTTAGAGAGAAATGGAGGAGGGCATACATACCAGTAATAGAACGTTGCACATGTGATAAAAGTTGAGAAAGAATAAAAGTTGAGGAAGCAGCGAGTTGAAGTTAGTTGGTCCTATATTGGAGTTTCTACAGCTTGTAAAAGGATTTGCTTGATTTGTCGTTAACGGTGGGATTTAATTCCACATTATGGGTCTTATAGATTCCAATTCCATTTCTCTTTTACTTTAATGAATAATTTACAAGACAACTGAATGGGTCGTCATTCACTGTCACTGATGCTTTATTCCATAATGTATTATTATTTCATTACACCAAACAAACATATCATAATATTCATAAGTATTTATGTATTATTTCTTCGTTAAACAAAACAAATTAACATGATATAATAATATTCATAACTCAGTTATTATGTGTTATTTTTTGTCATTTATTTAATTTTGTCACCAGTTTAACATTGAATATATATTGATATTGTTGATGGTGTTTTTTATAACAAATATCTTGAACAGTACGGTAATGGCAGAAATGAGATTTTCCCATCTCATACAATGATGATAATAGTGTCACGTCACTCATACAATGATGATATTAAAGAATTATTCGTATTTTACATGTGTTTTAACTACAGGGATTTGTTCATTTTGATTGAGTTGAAGGTTCATGTTCCAAAAAAAAATACTAATGATGAACTTAAGCTAGCCAAATAGTTGACCAACCCCACATACAAGTTGATCTAAGAACATCCAAGATATTTTAAAATCTAAATAAAGATTGAAGATGCATGTTAATTTATTTTCATAGTAATTTAAGAATATGTTCCAGTAGATATCATGAAAACTCAAACTCATAAAGGATTCTGCTTCTGCAGGAGGAGAGTCGTTGACTTTTGTTTAAGTAGTGGCCATTTTTTTTTCTTTGAAATTATATTTATCACTTGTCAAAATCCTTAAAGAATCTGGACCATGCACAGCATTCGGCTTAAACTGTTATCCACTTCAATTTGCTTTCTATTTATCCATTTTGACTTAATATTTCTGTGGGGAAATGAAAACGGAAAGTGACTTAATATTTCTGTAAGGTGGGACATATTCAAATTATAATATATTTTTTTAATAAAAATATAATCTATAATCTATAATTTATTGCTTTAGTAGACGAAATCATTCATTTTTTTTTTTGGAAAAAAAAAACTATAATATAATTTTGAAAATTTAGATCACAATAACTAAAATCACAACTTTAATATCCTTTAATAGCAAATTTACTTATTACAATTGTCTTGAATGAGATTTCATGTATTGAAAATGATATAAGAAAGTCTCATTATCTATATAATCAAATACATCTTTTTAAATATATAAAAATAAGTTGTTATTCAATCATTAATCTCCCGTTCAATTTCATAATTAATTCTTCAAATAATTCATACTTGAAAACAAAGTGTCCAGATCTTGAAGTGGCTTGAGAATGAGGGAGTAGGACATACTGAGAGAGTGCATTTTGGACACTTTGAGAGATTTTTAGCATTAATTAGCTTAGATTCTCCTTGATACCAATGTTTATTTGATTTTCGGTGTATGATTTATAATTGTAATTTTTGTTTAATTAATCTCTGTTAACAAATTAATTGAAACAGAATATTTTCCTATACTCTTTTTTTTTAGAGCAAAGAAATCAAAATCATGATGTATGTGGGCCATTTTGATGTTGATAATTGTTCATTAATTATTATGGTATAGTATTAAGATTTTATTTCCCAAGTCTATACATAAATATATTGGCATCTTCCAAGATTTTTGTATTATAATCATGAATTAAACCTTATAAACTTGGAGGGTTGTGCCTAAACAAATTGACATGCCCCTTGTTGTTTGTTATAAATATACTCAATGATTCCTTAGAAACGATCGCAATGTGTACAACTAATTGAATAATTAATTATATAATCAAGTGTATTTAGAAAAACACACAGGTTAAAATGAGAATAAATTATTTTTCAAATACATATGGTTGTGCAATTGATTATACAAACATCATTTTCTTGCAAGGTAAAGATAATGCATGTTCAAAACTTAAACACTAACTAATAGTAAGCAAATCATGAAATTTGGAAGGTTTTTTATTTGATAAATTTATTGATGGTTGCTTTTCATTCCAATGGTAGTTTGGAAAATCAATCCCTCGAACAGACCTCCCCCATTAGTAAATTTGTTTGGTTAGTAGGGAATCAAGAACAAACTAAGTGAGCAGACAAAACAATTACAAGGAAATATTTACGTGGTTCGGCAGAGAGTGACTCCAACATACGTTCACTGGAGTAAATGTGAGTTTTTCTTATTACCTGCTCAGGGTTAAGACCAACCCAAGCTACAAATGGGATAAGAAAGCAAGATTGTTAATCGAACACCTCGAGTCTTATGATCATTCTGGTACAATTCTCTCAAGTAATCTTGAACCGATCAGCTTTCTCTCTCCATCCCTATCTTAGAAGCTCTTTGTTTTTTTTACAAGTAGTGAGACGCGAAAATTATCAATCCTTGAATTTGTGGCTTCAACCCCTTTATGTAGGCGTCCAAATCCTATATTCCATCAACCCATGACGCTGGCTCATGTCACTCTATCATCATTGTCTCATGCTCATTTTCCACAACCACTCAGCAAATAGTTGTACCAGCACCCGACTTAACTACCCTCTGTCAGCATAAACTCATCACTTCAATCTTTTATCTACTGTTGCACGCTTTGTTGACATGACAACCTGTAGTCCAACCACTCCGGTATTGCTCCATCTGGCAGAATCTCTTCCCAAGGAAAACCGTTGACTTACTCTCGTCATATCAGTCTTCTAGAAGCTCAAACTTCCAAGTATGGCATACACCATACGTCTTTAAGTACAAAATATCTAGTGGTCTCGGCTCTATTTCTCAGATCGGCATACCGAGGTGAATGATGCTTGGTCAGACTTCCTCTAACTTTGTCAACCGGGTCCGGTCAGTAACATAGACCACCTCGGGTCGACTTCCACAAACGTTCAAATGCTGCCAACTCAATGTTGGGGTAGGTGCAGCGGAAAGGCACAGTGGAAGACGAAAATGATTTTTAAACATATTAAAATATTCCGAGTGAATTAATTAATATCAAATATTTTTAATTCACTCAAATAAATATAAATATATTATTTATTAACATTTAATAACATAATATATTTTGAAACACGACGAATTATTTTACGAAAATATTTTTCGATAAATACTACGCGTAACGGTCAACCCGGTTGATCAACCGCCGAGCCGGGCCAACCCGGTCACTTGGGTAGTATTCGGTCAGCCCTTGGGCTGCCCGAACAGTGCCCAGTTCGCTGGTTTCACAGCCGTGACACGGCGAGCCTGTTTCGACGCAAATTTCGTCGTTCTCTCACGTTTTCGCCCCATAATAATTTTCGGAATTAATCCACCACCCAATACACATCCAAAATAATCCAATTAATTTTGCATCAAATTTAATCACCACAATATAAAGTTCCAAGAACAATTCTAGGCAATATTTGAGTGGTAACATCACTCTAGAATGGCAATTAAATTTTTTAGATTAATTCACTAATTAATCTTTTAACACATGCTTAATAAGAAAACTATTAAAGTTATATAAATAATTAACACCAAGTTTTTGCTCAAATACATATCCAAAATACATATATTTCTAAGACATGCAAAATACATATCCAATACATATTTCCATGCTTAAGAAACAAAATTAAGAAATTGGAAATTGGAAACTTTTATTACCTTAATTTCCAAGCTTCCAATTTTCAAATTCTTTCTACATTGGTGTTTATCAATTGTTCATAAACCTTAACCCCTTTTTTCTTTGGTTTCTCAACACATGAGAATGTGATAAAACCTTGTAAAATGAAAGCAAGTTTCATTTATATATTTTCAAGCCAATTTTCGAAAATTGTAGATTTTTAAACAAAACATAATAATTTTACTTGGCTATAATTTTGATACATTTTAATCTTATCCAAAAATTAAATAATTATTTTGATTTTTTTTGTTAACTATTCCATGCCAAACTTATCAGAATATTCTATGTAATATTCTTAATTAAAATAAATAAATAAACTAATTAATTCATTCATTTTATTATTAACAAAAAGATAAAATAAATACATGAATAAATATTCCAAGAATATTCTTCCATTTTATTATAATTAATAATTAATTAATTAATAATAATAATAATAAAACAAGTGTCAAAATTCAATAGGTTAATAATGTGTGTCTAATCTAAATTATGTATCGTATACAAATACATATTATTTAATATGCATGTGTAAATTATGAATAATCTGAATTATCCATAATTAATTGCCCAAGTGCTCAACGAGTATACTTTATATTGTGGGACTCTTTAGGTTCAAGTTTATCTGTCACGGAAACCATTTAAATGTCCATAATTTATCTACTCACAAATTACGACGACCACAGATAATTGAGTTGAACCAACCAAGTCGAAATTATTGCATATATATATATATATATATATATATAATGCCTCTGTCATAGGTAATCCGAATTATTCCGGAGATATAGATTAAACG
>SKCR01052777.1:0-54012 GCA_019454045.1 Zanthoxylum bungeanum
AACGGGTTGATTAGCATACAATGTTAGTGATTCTTATCATGACAAGGATGTGGGATTGGTGAAGTCTACAGTGGTGGCTCTTTGGTGGTGACATTGGCTGTGGGGGCAGCAGTGGTGGTAGGTTACATGGTAAATCAAATAAAGTTAATGTTCTGTTTTTTTCACTGTAATTGATTTGCAGGAGAATACTTTTGTTATATTTTGGTTTTTGGAGCTACGGGGGGAATAAATATTTCAGAGAACAAGAATCAAGCATAAATTCCATCTTTGTCACATTTCTGCTAGTATGCAACTTATTTGTAAAATATTATTGACTATGACTCTGACCAAATTGCCGTCTATCATTGTTTTATAACTTCTATCATTGGTCATTCGACATTTTTTCTATAAATTTCTGCTTGTAGAATGCCATACAAGCATGTGGAAAGTGTTATTTTCCTTGAAATCGTCTTTATTACTTTAAAGGTTGATCAAGTTGGTGATCATTATAAAAAGTTTGTGATGATATGATGGCATTCTGGATGATGGTGCCGATGGTTGTGTTCAAGACAAAGTTAAGTTTGTACCACTTAAATGAATATATTAAAGTCTCATTTGTTCTAAAATTTATGTTTAGTCAAAGTTGGGTTTTATGCTAAATATATTTATTTGTTCCATCAAACACATGCACACATTGTTGGTTGATTTATTTAATGAGTATTATTGTCAAATGCAATCTCAGATAATGTACTCCAGTCAGACCTATTAGTCTTCAATGGACCAAACTTCTTGGTTGTATATATATATAATATCTTGTTGGGACATATCTCTGTTGGTAATGGTAACTCAGATAGGGGTGGGCAAAAATCTCTCAAGGCCGGATCAAACCGCTTGAGCTGGGTTTGGCTTGGTTAGGTTGATTTTTTCCCAACCCGATTCTTCAATGGGTCGGGTGGGGTTAGATATATTCCAACCCATCCAACTTTCCAAAATAGTAAGAGTAAAATACTAAAATCATAATTACACTTCACTTAAAATTCTAAAACAGAGCAAAAACTAAAACCTAACCCTATCTTGTCATTTGTGAACTTCTTTAGTTTTATATTTGTTGGATAATATTTAGTCTTATGATTTGTTTCTTTTAGAAGTAAGAACTTCTGTAGTTTTATGTTTGCTGGACAATATTTAGTTTTATGATATGTTTTTTTAGTTGTGACTTAATGCATTTACTTGTATTGTATGAACTTTTTAAAATGTTGTGAGTGTTTATGTAATTGAGAGAGCGCTTCTTTAGATTTTCGAGTAAAGTAGTTAGAAATGGGCATGTATTATTATTTTTTTCGTGGGTTTTTTATTAAGCTCAGCCTGAGCTTCTTTGGGTTGAGTACTAACACGATCTATCCCTCTCCCCTAAACCAACATATCCGCTCACCATCTTCAAGCTTAATTGTCTTCTAGAGTTGGACATGATAATATGATATAAATATTTAAATTTGTACTAGGTCTTTAGTGGTTTGGCTGCTTTAGTGTCCCTGAAGACCTTTGTCAGTTGGTTTCTGCAGTGTGGTGTAAGCATATAATTCCTGTTTGAGCTTAACATATATATTTAGAGAATTACCGAGAATTTTGGGGTTTGATGTTTTGTGGGCAGCATTGTCAGCATATTGGCAGGCACAAATTTCACTTAAGATGAGCTTGCATTGGAGATTTTGAAGGTACACTTCATACCTGAAATGTTTTTCTGACGCAATTATATGATCTTTCCTATTTCTTACTCTCAATATTTTTTAGTACATTGTCATTTATATCAGAATTATGAACGCAAACAATGAGTTCTCATGCAATCGACTTCTTCTAGATGCTTCTAGGACTGAGGTTTTAACTAGTTTGTGGATCCTTTGAGCTTTCTATTAGCATACAGGGGCTACCTTAGCTTGTCTTATTATATGATGAATTACTTTGTTTGGCATTCTTTAAGAGACGAAGAAAGAACTAAAGCAATAAGATGAAAATTGGAAATCCTTGATGTCCTATTTGTTTAATGATCCTAAATCATTTAGCAATCAAATGTTAATATTTACATGAATAGTAAGTGTTTTTTGCTATATTTATCCTATATACCATATGAGTTGAATGTTATGCTTTTAAATAGTCATTGACCAAAAGAAAAAGAAGATCAACAGTCAACAGCTTTCACTGTTCCAGGGTGTTTTTTTTATATGTAAAATTTATGATATCCAATTCCCCTCCCATACGAGTAGAATTTCTAACCTTAGATTTCTTATACCATCACGAGAGGTTTTCCAGTTGCACCAACTATAGCTGGTTATACTAAAAGCTATGTGACAAAATGTTTATTGTATTACACTATATATACCATATTAACCCCGAACAATATGCTTCTGAGACTTGCGATAGTCGACCTAGGAAAAAATAAATAAATGTCTAGGTTTTCATTTATTGTTGCAGAAATTCAATTTTGATGTCAATGTGATTCAATAAACATGAAATTACTTGAGGATGGCTTAAAGCGCACAAGATTCCCCACCTAGTAGCTCTTGGGAGGATTCAATGTACGCAGTCTTACACTTTTTTTTTTTTTTGTGTGTGTGCAAAAAGATGGTTATAATGATATGAACCTGTGACTTACATGTCACAATGGAGTGACTTTACTTTTACCCAAGACTCATTTTCAAGAAATTAGTTATTGATTAGAACTTAAGTTATACAATATATGATTAAATTGTTAAAAAAAGAAAATTCAAACAATTTATATAATTTGATAATTTCACATGGATCTTCACATTGACACAATGCAATAATGTTAGGTTACAAAGTTGTTATCCCAAACTAAATAATGATATCAATCAATGACTGCCACATGTTAGGAAATTGCTAATGTTTTACACTATTTAGTGTGAATTTTATAGCCATTGATCAATGAATAACACATCATTTAAGATATAAATTTTCTATCTTTAACTTTTGTAAGTTCTAGAGCATTACTCATAATTAGATGACATTATTAATATTTGATGCATAAGATATTTTACACTTCTCATGTCCATGTCATTTTATGCTATGCCCATATATGTCATTTTCCATTTCAAATGGATGAGAGATGAGATCTCTTTGAGAATAGAAAAGAGCATGTGGGCCTTGCTTACACACATGGTATGAAGTGTGTGTGGTTCACCGGTTTGAGCACCACTCATGAGTGCTGCGGGGTTGATTGGACCATTTTCTTTGTATCGTTATCTACTATTTGGAACCTTCTTATTTATTGTTTTATCAGAACACAGGCCAAGGCCAGAGTTCTGTAGGCTGGCTGAAATTGTTTAATATTAATTTTAGTTTTCAATATGTTGGTTACACCTACACCTTCAATCAATGAGTTTTGGGTTGCTTTTTAGGGAAATTATCAATTTTACACACTCAAAAATATCAGTTAAAGTGCAGTCAAGTTTAAATTTTGTAAAATTATTTAGTTTTCCCACCCGAAATTCAAAAAATGTTCACTTTTCCACTCAAACGTTAATAACATTAGAATTTTGCTGACGTCATGAGGGTATTTCAGTCATTTGATAATATCATGGTGGAAAAAATGAACACTCTTTAATTTTGGGTGGAAATAGAAAACTTTATTGATCATGTAGTCAATGAACTATAATATGATCACTGATGATTGTCAATTTCAACATGATACAAACCACTTGAGCTGAAATGTTTCTAGTTATGCTTACTGGTTGGTTTTGATATGGTGACTGAAAGCTTTACAATATTCTTTCCGATAGCTACATGACAACCTGCTTGTAGAATTATGATTTCAGCGCATCTCTGCGCATTTGCATACGAGTTATAAGATGGCTGGCATGAAGCATTTACCTGTTTGGTCGTCCACCTATCTCGCTCCTTGCTCTCATTTTTGAAGGTTTCGAAGGAAAGATATTTCAGACAATTACTTGCCACTAAAATAAGACTTCTGAACATTGAAAGGCTGGATATTGTCATGTCTGTTTCTTCCGTCTCACTAGATGCACTATTGTGCGTTAGGTAGTCACAAACAACAGAGTTACTGTACCTTTCGACTAGATGGATTTTTTGACGTTATAATATTCTATCTGAGATTACTGATATATACGATCGCAATTTTATTTTAAAGTATATAATACCGTTGTTTGATTTGTTCTGTTTATTGTGCTTACGAACTTGGTCTGATTGATCTTTTTCCAAGCGTGTAGATAAGCAGAGCCACAACTGAGCATGTGATGGTCTCTATCATTGTGATGCAACAAGTTGTTACCCACCCATCCTGGTGACATTGGTCCATTTTCACAAATTCCTCTGCCTGGACGTGGGCCCGCAAGCATGTATTCTAATACCTGACCACCTTCATCTCGATCAATCAATTATTTTGCTGGGCAACATAATGGGAGCAAGGATTATGCAAAGAACGACAATGTAAGCTGGACCTATCCTCCTGGAATTTATTTTGCATTTTGTTTTATTTTTTAGACCATTTTTTTTTCCCCACATCCTGACACCTCAAGTTAAACTTATCTCCACCGGGGATTCTTGTGAGCGAGATTTGAACTCTTAATCTCTTGGCTGGCCTATCCCTTGTAAATTCAGAAAAATTGGGAGCTAGTTCATTCATTTTGATGAGAAACTTGTAAACATTTGATGGGAATGCTTGACTGAGCAAAGTAAAATATCTATTTTTCTCGGTGCTTATCTTGATTATTAATTGCAATCTCCATGTTTTGAGAGAGTTCTAGATGAGATCTAACTTTGAGATTAAAGATTTTTTCTGCAATTTAAATCGTGATTATGAGCACTTGGAGTTTTATGAGTTTCAGAGAGATTGCCTCTTTGTACTTTGTTTTAGGTTATTTGGGATTTGTGTGACCAAAATCTTAATTTTATATGAATGAAGTAAAATATATATAATTGAAACTTCAAAAATTTGGTTGGATATGTATATATATATATATGTATATCATGGAATGGAAGGACCTTTACATATTAAATACACATATGGTCCCCTTTTATAATGCACACATTAATTAAATTGAATCTCATAAAATTGCCTAAGCCACATGCCCCAATTGACTTAAAACAAATATATTATTTTGAATTTTAGGAATGTGACTTGGGATCATTTGGAATTTCAATACAAACCAAACAAGCCATTAAAATATGAAGACCACCAACTGAATCAAGTGGACAAAAATCCAGTCTTAGGGAACAAAAAAATAAAATGTCTCAGTCTCTTATCTGGAATATGGATTGCATGGGGAGGCAGTGCACGTGACTCACTATATATCTTAATTACTTACATATGATTTCAATTCAATTTTCATCCTCATGTGTTGATTCTTCTTCTTTTATTTTAGATTCTGTGTTTTGAATTCAATTCTTTTCCCTCCAAATTATATCATCACCTTCTTTAGCAATAAGGGTTTGATTTTATTTCTCAAAAACTCTCCATTAAAGTTGATGATAAATATTTGTTATTTTTTTATACTGCATTCCACATCTGAGCTCATATTTTGAGTCATATTATATGACCCAAATTTAAGTGAAATCTACTCTCATTCAATTAAAAAAAATAATAAAAATAAAATAAAAAATCAAACCATGCTTTAGGGTGACACAGCCTTTCAACTGACTCCTCTTGGCATTTGTATAACCAAAAAAAATGATTTTTTTTATCATAAAAAAAAAAAAATTAAGAAAAAATAACAAAAATAGGGAATAAGTCACTACAAGAATTATGTTTTAGCGTCCAAATATTTAGCGTCGAATAATGTTTCGACGCTAAAAGTGAGATTTAGCGTCGAAATCATTTTTCGACGCTATATGTCACATTTTTAGCGACGGATAAAATTTCGACGCAGAATATTAATTTTTTTAGCGTCGAAAACATGTTCGACGCTAAAAACAGAACTTTTACGTCGAATGGTATTCGACGCTGAATAATTATATTATTGCAATATTTTGGCGCCAATAATATACTTTTAAAAAAGCGTCGAAAAAAGGTGTCCGACGCCGCAAATATACTTTTTAGCGTCGAACAATATATCGTCGCTAATGGTTTATAAAGTTTCCACCGACAAATCCCTGACTCTTTCGCGTCTAAATTAAATTCGACGCTACAAGTATTAGTTTAGCGTCGAAAAACGGTTTCGACGCTAATACGTACACAATTAGCGTCGAATATTCAAATTCGACGCCAAAAATAATACTTTTAGCGTCGAAAATATTTTCGACGCTAAAGAGTTATGAAGCTTCCACCGACAGATCCTTTATTCTTCGCGTCTAATTACATTCGACCGCTACTTGTGATATAGCGTCGAAAAACGGTTTCGACGCTAAAACGGCAACAATTAGCGTCGAATTTGTATTTTCGACGCCAAAAATAATACTTTTATTTAGCGTCGAAAATATTTTCGACGCTAAAGAGTTATGAAGCTTCCACCGACAGATCCTTTATTCTTTCGCGTCCAAATTAAATTCGACGCTACTTGTTGTATTTAGCGTCGACAAAACGTTTCGACGCTAAAAACGGCAACAATTAGCGTCGAATTGTATTTTTCGACGCGAAAGATAGATTAAAATGCAGATGGTCACCAACCCTTCTCCCCCTCTGTTTTTTCTCTCATTCTCTTCATTTTCATCCTCTGAAATCTGAGAATTTTCTCTCTACACCTCACATCTCTCCTAAAATTTTCAATAAAATTGTAATCAATTTCGATAAGGTAATTATTCTTTCATATTTCTTTATTATTTTCAATTTTATGATTATATATGTTTGTTTATTGTTGTTTTGTTAGTGATTTATGATCTATATGTAGAGTAAGTATTTAATTATAAAATATAATTTTTTTGTAAACTATTTATTTATCAACCAAATATATATAGCTTAAATTAAGTATTACTGAATTAGTAATGTTGATTACTGTAAAATGATATCTAATAATTATATTAATTATATTTAGGTATCTGCTGAAATGGATAAAATTGGATGAGCTCTCTGGATAGATTGAGTGTTGAATATCGTAATGGAGTGTATGAGTTTATGGAAGTCGCAAAGCACACATTGATGCAGAAGGTCGTGTTCTTTGTCCATGTGCAAATTGTTTGAATAGGAAAAGGAAGCGTTAGATGAATTCATAATCATTTATACATGCCAGGAATATCACCAACTTACCGTACGTGATTTATCACGGTGAGCAGTATCATTCTCAGTCACGGTTTTATGATGTCGGTGAGGGAGCAGTAGTTACAATCAACCTGCAAACGATGAGATCGCCGATATTTTGCATGACTTACAAGGTCCACAACTGGTCATAGTGTTAGTGGGACATGCAGTGTTAGTGGAAAATGATCAAAATTTATTTAGTGAACTACTTGATAGGCAAAAAAATTCATCGAAGGTGCTGGAATGTCGATCTTGAATTTCGTTGTGAAATTTATTACACATTAAGTGATCAACTAATGACCAACAAAAGTATCGATATATGTTAGAGTTCTGGCCCAAATGTTACCGGTTGGAAGCGAATTGCCTAAGTCGTACTACGAGGCAAATAAAATGTTGCGTGATCTGGGATGGGGTATGAATCCATTCATGCTTGTAAGTTGTTGTGTATTTTTCGTGCCGAGTATGATCACTTGAACATTGTCCGATATGTCGTGAAATTCGGTACAAAGTCCGTGGTAGGGGGAAGAAAGTGCCTCAAAAGATATGCGATAATTTTCCCTTTAAACGCCAGAGCTGTTGGGGTTGGTGCTCAGAGCGCCAATCCGGGCCGTATTTATGTCTGATTCATGAATACGAACATCCCCTTATTCCATAATATTACTTATTTATGGTTGCACCTCTTGTTCTTATATACGTATTCGATCTGATTATGATTAGATTGAAACTAAATGTGGTTTAGTGATATGTATATATTAGACAAAGGCCCGATAATATATAATGCAGTACACAGTTACAAAGTTAGTTTGTAATTGACATTGGGAAGTGTCACTGCTATATGTATATTATCAAACATAGTTCCTGGTCAAGATTTGCTAACACGGGTCGGTTAGTCAAATCCGTTGAGACCAGTACATGTCGTATATCGAGACTTGGTCCGATGGTTTATCCCAATGAACCATGAGTCTAGGAGACTCGTATAGACGTGTAGGTGTTTATAGTGGATAAACACTGAACGGCTCACCGAAGATTCTTAATGGATGGTACGCCAACGTCAATAAGAATCTTCTCGGGTTGAGTAGCATAGTGGTCCTTCGACTTGAGACACCACTGTGGATGTATGAGACATCCTCCACACTTAGATGGCAGTCACGTCACCGATCTATTTAGATCAGACCTCCGCCTGTTCGTTGGGTGTGGATCGATCCTCAGGATATCCTGTGTGTGTCAAGATAGGATCCGTCAGTTCTGTGTACAGAGCATAGGTAGTCCATATATATTTAGCAGTCTGTTAAATCTGTGGCCACAGTATACATCGGAAGTAAGTTCCGAGTGTTATTTAGAGATTGCTAATAGATACGTCGACGAGATAATACCTATAGAGATTTGACGTTTACATCTATATCTCTGGGATTATCTGGATACCTGTGACGGAGGGATTATACGTATGCAATGACCTCGACCTGTATGATTCAGCTAGTTTATCCGTGATCGTCATAATCTACGGGTGGATAGATTATGGACACGAAATTGGATTTCGTGACGGATATACCTGAATCTAGAGAGTCTCAATAATGAAACATACTCGTAGAGCACTAGAGCAACATTTATGAATAATGATGATTATTTATAAATCGTTTAATCGTTAAACGAAAAATACATGCGAACGGGCCGAACCGTCATTTCCTAATTAATGTGTATTTGTATTTAATATATGATATTATTAAATACACATTAATAAATAGTCAAATAAAGGTATTTGACATATATCATCAATATATGTATTTGAGATATTTAAAGTAAATATAATACATATATTTGATATATTTGTATTTAATTAATTATTTAATTATTTAATTGTTAAATGATTAATATAATTAAAATATAAATATATCACCAAATGATAAAGTTAGGAAATGATTATAAGTTGCAATGTTGACTTTACATTAAAGGAAAAGGTTGTCAAATTGATTTTGACTTCTTAAGATATTTGTTCAAAATTGTTTGAAAAATAAATATCTTTTCCTTTATTTTTTATTAATTTCGGCCACACCCTTAGAATATAAGAGTTATATTCTTGAGTTGCATTTGTTGACTTTTAAATATTTTAAAGTTGTAATGATTCAAGTAAACAAGTTGACAAATTTAATTAAATGAAATAAAAATATCATGATATTTGTATATCCTTTACAAATTTCGGCCAAGGCTTATTTGGAGGAGGTATATATTGTTTTGTTTCATTTTTAGGGTTTTAAGAATAACTTATAACACAAATAAACATAAAAGAAAGTTGGAGAAAAGCTTGAAGGCCAAAGGAGAAAAAGGCTTGAAAGCTTGGATTTGTAAGTCTTTCTTTACAGCTTCAACATGGAAATTGTTTCTAACATGCTTGGCACATTTGTGTTGCTTTGATGTTCTTTCTTCTTTTATAGTTTATGTTTTTTGGTTGTGAAGTTTGATGAAAGTGTTGAGCATGTATGATGAAGGAAGCTTGTGACTATTGTAGTTATAAGTGTTCTTTTATGGTTTTGGAAACCTTGTTGCTAATCTAGAGTTGTTGACCCACTCTTAGATGACCTAGATTTGATCTTGAGTTGTTTCATTGTGTTGAGACTTTGATTGGATGGAAGAAACATGATGAAAGTAATGATTTAACCAATTTGGTCTAATTTGTCCAATTTGAAGAAATTGAAAAATTAGGGTTCATGACCAATTCCAAATTTGGGGATTTTCATATATGTTGTGCATTTGGATGTGTATATGATGCATATAAAGTTTCATGTTCATTGGATTACATCTTGATGTGTTTTGATGCATGAAATGACAAAGTGCACAAATGTGGCACCTTGGAGGGGCATTCGGCCAAGAGTCAAAATTTGGGGATTTGGTTTGGTGCTTTTGGTGTTTTGATGTTTTGAACATGCTAAGTTCATCTTAGAAATGATTTAGAATCATTCAAAATTGATTAGATCAATTTCGGACTAAAATGGACAAAATACCAATGTAAGGGCATTTCGGTAAATTCACTTGAATATGATTCATTTGAATTTTATTTCATAATTTGATTATTGGAATATTAAATAAATATGTTTATTTAATTAATCCGAGAAAAAGTTTTGAAATCGGAAGATACGATCTTCCGCCGCTTCCGCTGCGTTACCGGATTTCCCCTAAAACCCCTACAAAATGGTATCAGAGCGAGTCTGATTCTAGGCCTCCATAAATGATTAGCTTGTTTTATTCAATGTTTAATCATGTTTTCTTGACTTTATACATGCATGTTATAATCTAATTTGATTAGATTTAGGGTGTATGACACTTAATGGAATATCCCCGCTTAATAAGGTTTTAAAGTAACTAGTATTTGGAATACTTGTTTCTTGGTCCGTCTTGTCAATACGGTTTATAAATATCTTTTCGTTGACTACATCCGAGACCGTGCCTCTGCTGTGAGGATGTAGCTGATAGAAATTTATTTATGCCGAATGTATATTAGATACTAGATAAATTCAAGCGAAAGCGGAATCCTGAACGTGCCCTAGCTGTCAGGGTTACGCAAGTAACTTGAGTTTATCATTGACAAGTTTAACCTTGGTACGTCTCCTTGTGGGCCTGCCTTCGCAGCGACAACGAGAAACGGCCAGGACCGGAACCTTGGAGTCACTAGTGAGTGATTGACAATTAGTTGTCTACCTGTGAATATACGTAGGCGAGACCGTGCCTCTGCTGTGAGTCGAAATATATTCATGGGGTCCACTTCCCATTATGGAATTCGATTTAATTATTGAATTCTCGTTTTTCCGTTGGGGATTACGGCATTACGTAAAAATAGTGGGAGGCACTGCTAAGTTTAAAATATTCCATAACTTAGGCAGTGTATGTTATTATGGAAATTGCCGCTTGTTTGTTTCCTTATTCTATAGTAGATAGAATTAAACTTTTATTTACTGCACACATATTTTGATATGTTATCTGACTAGACTCTTGGTTGCAGTTATTCTAGAATAGGTTCTAGATACTAATAGACTAGGATATTATTAGATTAGTCTAAACCATCGGGAACTGTTGTTCCGATTTTCTTCAAAAAGAAAGATGGTTAATGACTTAGTTTCTAAGTCATGATAGATAATCTAGATAGATATCCCTTTAGGATATAATACTTTAGAGACAATAGTTTCTTATGCAGTAAAAATTGACTTGAATTAGTTCATGTCTCGAGATTCTTGACTGGCATTTAGAAAGCCCTATTAGGTATTTGTTTATCTGACGTTTCTAAGCTTTAATTACCTTTAGAGGTAATGTGTCTGACACAATTTGCTAATCAGTTATTTACAATTGTTGTGAATAGTTGAATGCAAATAGTAAAGCTAAAGAAAGGAGATGCGTATATTTGTGTATAGAAAATATCGATTTTCACAATACTACAACTATAGGTATTGGATACCAGATCTCCCGTCTAGTTATTTGAAATATTGGTTAACGATTGTTTTGATATTTGATATCGGAACTTGCGACTATTGGATAGTCACTTGTTCTTTATAAACAATTGTTACATATTTTATAATAACTAGTAGTGTCATTGACGTAGAGATAAACATTAAGAAAATTATTCGGTAAAGTAAATAATTTAGAACGGTGCTTTATGAATTTAATCACTTAAGCATTGGATGCTTATTCCGTATGGTAAATGATGGTTTGATACTAGATCACACCACACATCCTTATCCATTTAATGAATATTGTATTCAGGAAAGTGATTAAGATCTCGTTTAACCAATGATTGTCATTGGACCACCAAATTTATTTAACTGATACATTGGATGTATGTAGTTTAATAAATATAATTGCTTAAGGTAGTTTTCTTTATTTCGTAACTTAGTTGATGAATTGTCATAACTTAGTTACGTGTTTCTGAAGGAACACATATTGAAAGTCTTGAAAGTATCAAGTACTTTCAATCCGTTCTGATGAAACGTAGATTGAACATTTTTGACTTGTTCAAATATATTCAATCTAAAGGTTTTAGAGAATTCTATCCTCAAAATTCATAACATGTCTTTGAACTGTTCAAAGATCTTTGATACGATCAAACGTATGAATTTAAAGCAATTAGTTCTAAGGTTATTTAGTGAATATGATTCATATTCAATATTGTTCTTCCACGATTCCATCTTGATGGAATTGAGTAGTGGGAGCAATCGAATCTTATATGATTTGATTCGTCTGATATTGAATGTTACCGAATTAGTTTCAATACTCTTGGGGTTATACTCCAGTAACACTAATTCATCTCTTTAATTAATGTTCCATTATTTTCTACAGTTGCATATATGATATGTATAGGTAGAAAATTTGAATCTTGAAAAGTTTGAGATTTCAATCTTTCTTTATATAATAGTTATATAATGGAAATTACTTACACCTCGGAGGTATAAGTAAAAGTTTATCGTTTATTCTGTTTAATAGAATATTGTATTCTATTTAATAGAATATCTTTCCTACGATTCTAAGTAATAAAATCGTTTTATTACTTGGTGTGTAACATCAGATGTTAACTATTGTAGAAAAGACTTGACTTATTGAAGTCAAATGTGAGAATGATAAATTATAAATGGAACTATGTAATTAATAAGATGAAACAACCCTTATACATCTTCCGTGCAAGTCCAATAGGATAACAGAATCATTCACGAGTATTTGATACTTAATGGTTCCGTTGTTTTCTTATTGAAGAAAAATTATCCTATACTTTTAATGGAAGCGATATTTGATATCGATTCTGGAAGTTCACCATTGAACCTTAGATCTAAGATTGTTCATAGCTTACTACGATCAAGTTTTGAACTTGATTACGCTTTCATTATGAATTAGTTCATGATATGTGCTAATTGTTTGCACAACGGAAGCAATGTGAGCTTATTAAAGGTTTGACCTTTATAGTATGACAGTGAGAAAAGTTATACTCAGCAATCTATTGTAGATTCTGAGAAAACTTATCTCTAGTCACACTATTGAACAATTAAAGATATATTGGTTAATGTTGATAATAAACTGTATATTTTAGCTAAAGAATGCAAAGTGGCGTTTTTGGATGACTTATTCAGATAAGAGATCAGTTGTGATTTCCTTATTTGAAGAGTTCATTCTGAAATGGCCCTAGAGTTTGTGTTCTGCTGAGATCGCAGTTTAGTGTGCTAGCTTATAGAGCCTATTGTAGACTCGGATAAGTCTTCCAGAAATATGTGTTCTCTATTTTTGATATCGTCAGATTGTCTGATCTTGTCAAAGTATATAGAATACATATGTGATTAGAAGGGTTAGTGGGAGCGTACATATTACTTTTTCTAGTGTTATATATCTAACGACATTGTCATTATTATAGTAATAATGAGATGTTTGTGAGGTAAAGATTTACCTAAGTCTTCTTTACTCCGTGATAAAGTGGGAGTAGTCTCTGTTATATTTGATATAAAGTTTTATATAAGATATAAAACCAAGAGACTTGTGAGATACTCCTATTAGTCGTACATTAGATATGATCTAATGAAAGACATAACAAGGCTATCTGTATGACATTTAGTATAACTGTTCGACAGTTATTGTGTCTTATACATAGTATTCATCTTTCGTAAAGGATGATTCCTTTTTCGAAAGAGATATTGATTAGAATGTCTAAACAATATTATGTATCATTTGATGATGACATAATGAATACTTTATTATGTGCGATTATCGATGTCGATTTAATCGTAATTGTTACGAGTTTTTTTGACATCCTATAGACCATATGATGGATCTTGAAACACGTTCTTTGTGATCTTTGAGATATTAAGAACGAGTTTCTAATTCATGGAGAATACAGTCTGCAACCATTAGGGTCATATTAGTTTTGAGACTAATTATGACGTTAGACAGTCTACGTCATAAAGAGTCACAAAAATGCAGTGGGAGTGTCACGAAGGATTCTACTATTTAGTGGAATCAAATGCAACTTTTGAAGTATTGACTTATGAAGTTGCATAGTGACCTTTTAAATTAGAAGTTTTTGAATTGTTATTGTGCTTGCGGTTGTCTTCATAGTATTTTGGATTTGATCCTTAAATACTTGGACAACTCAGTAGCTGTAGCACAATACTGATGTAGCATCAGGTCATATTAATGTATAATCTAGATTCTACAAAATATGAATGATGCTGACTATGGGAAACGATGGAGTTTGTTTGACAAACTCATATGTCATAGCGGACTTGTTTTTGTTGCCTACCTCTTAAGTACTGGGTGAGCTTTTGAGGACCATGTGCATACGATGCACATTGAGACGTGTATATGATACCGTGGATTGGCACTAGAGCAAGTGGGAGAAATTGTTGGGGTTGGTGCTCAGAGCGCCAATCCGGACCGTATTTATGTCTGATTCATGAATACGAACATCCCCTTATTCCATAATATTACTTATTTATGGTTGCACCTCTTGTTCTTATATACGTATTCGATCTGATTACGATTAGATTGAAACTAAATGGTTTAGTGATATGTATATATTAGACAAAGGCCCGATAATATATAATGCAGTACACAGTTACAAAGTTAGTTTGTAATTGACATTGGGAAGTGTCACTGCTATATGTATATTATCAAACATAGTTCCTGGTCAAGATTTGCTAACACGGGTCGGTTAGTCAAATCCGTTGAGACCAGTACATGTCGTATATCGAGACTTGGTCCGATGGTTTATCCCAATGAACCATGAGTCTAGGAGACTCGTATAGACGTGTAGGTGTTTATAGTGGATAAACACTGAACGGCTCACCGAAGATTCTTAATGGATGGTACGCCAACGTCAATAAGAATCTTCTCGGGTTGAGTAGCATAGTGGTCCTTCGACTTGAGACACCACTGTGGATGTATGAGACATCCTCCACACTTAGATGGCAGTCACGTCACCGATCTATTTAGATCAGACCTCCGCCTGTTCGTTGGGTGTGGATCGATCCTCAGGATATCCTGTGTGTGTCAAGATAGGATCCGTCAGTTCTGTGTACAGAGCATAGGTAGTCCATATATATTTAGCAGTCTGTTAAATCTGTGGCCACAGTATACATCGGAAGTAAGTTCCGAGTGTTATTTAGAGATTGCTAATAGATACGTCGACGAGATAATACCTATAGAGATTTGACGTTTACATCTATATCTCTGGGATTATCTGGATACCTGTGACGGAGGGATTATACGTATGCAATGACCTCGACCTGTATGATTCAGCTAGTTTATCCGTGATCGTCATAATCTACGGGTGGATAGATTATGGACACGAAATTGGATTTCGTGACGGATATACCTGAATCTAGAGAGTCTCAATAATGAAACATACTCGTAGAGCACTAGAGCAACATTTATGAATAATGATGATTATTTATAAATCGTTTAATCGTTAAACGAAAAATACATGCGAACGGGCCGAACCGTCATTTCCTAATTAATGTGTATTTGTATTTAATATATGATATTATTAAATACACATTAATAAATAGTCAAATAAAGGTATTTGACATATATCATCAATATATGTATTTGAGATATTTAAAGTAAATATAATACATATTTTGATATATTTGTATTTAATTAATTATTAATTATTTAATTGTTAAATGATTAATATAATTAAAATATAAATATATCACCAAATGATAAAGTTAGGAAATGATTATAAGTTGCAATTGTTGACTTATACATTAAAGGAAAAGGTTGTCAAATTGATTTTGACTTCTTAAGATATTTGTTCAAAATTGTTTGAAAAATAAAATATTTTTCCTTTATTTTTTATTAATTTCGGCCAACACCCTAATAAATATATTGTTTATATTTTTAGTTGCATTTGTTGACTGTTAAATATTATTAAAGTGTAATGATTCAATAAACAAGTTGACAAAGCTTAATAAATGAAATAAAATATCTGATATTTGTATATACCTCACCAAATTTCGGCCAAGGCTTATTTGGAGGAGGTATATATTGTTTTGTTTCATTTTTATAGGGTTTAAGAAGTTTATACACAAAATAAACATAAAAGAAAGTTGAGAGAAAAGCTTGAGGCAAAGGAGAAAAGGCTTGAAAACTTGGATTTGTAAGTCTTTCTTTAAAGCTTTCAGATGGAAATTGTTTCTAACTCTTGGCATCATTTTGTGTGCTTTGATGTTCTTTCTTCTTTTATAGTTTTATGTTTTTTTGTTTGTGAACTTTGATGAAAGTGTAGAGCATGTATGATGAAGGAAGCTTGTGACTATTGTAGTAATAAGTGTTCTTTTATGGTTTTGGAAACCTTGTTGCTAATCTAGAGTTGTTGACCCACTCTTAGATGACCTAGATTTGATCTTGAGTTGTTTCATTGTGTTGAGACTTTGATTGGATGGAAGAACATGATTAAAGTAATTGATTTAACCAATTTGGTCTAATTTGTCCAATTTGAAGAAATTGAAAAATTAGGGTTCATGACCAATTCCAAATTTGGGGATTTTCATATATGTTGTGCATTTGGATGTGTATATGATGCATATAAAGTTTCATGTTCATTGGATTACATCTTGATGTGTTTTGATGCATGAAATGACAAAGTGCACAAATGGCACCTTGTGGGGCATTCGGCCAAGAGTCAAAATTTGGGATTTGTGCTTTTGGTGTTTTGATGTTTTGAACATGCTAAGTTCATCTTAGAAATGATTTAGAATCATTCAAAATTGATTAGATCAATTTCGGACTAAAATGGACAAAATACCAATGTAAGGGCATTCGGTAAATTCACTTGAATATGATTCATTTGAATTTTATTTCATAATTTGATTATTGGAATATTAAATAAATATGTTTATTTAATTAATCCGAGAAAAAGTTTTGAAATCGGAAGATACGATCTTCCGCCGCTTCCGCTGCGTTACCGGATTTTCCCCTAAAACCCCTACACGGCTGGCAGAGATTGTTCATGTCAAACGACACACAGCGACTGTATGATGTGGCATCAGAAACGAGGATCGGTGCGGAGGGCATACTTAGACATCCTGCGGACGGAACCGAATGGAAGGAATTTTATTACATGTACCTCGTTTCGCTGAGGACCCCGTAATGTCAGGTTAGGATTGCCTCTGATGGTTTTAACCCATTTGGGAATATGTACAACTCTATAGCATCTGCCCGTTATTGTCATTCCATATAACTTACCAACTTACCTCCATGGAAGGTATGAAGGATCCGTTCATGTTTATGTCATTGCTTATCCGTCCCACGTTCACATGGTAAAGATATAAATATTTACTTGAGACCATTGATCGATGAGTTACAAAACATTATGGAATGTTGGTGTGCATACCTATGATCAGCTCAGAGCAGTATTTTTCAGATGCATGCCGCATTTTATGGACCATTAATGATTTTCCAGCCTATGTTCATTATCTGGATATTGATATATACCCTATCCTAATTAGGAACTTGATGGATGGTGGTTAGAAAGTTACAACTTAGGGCCATTTGGGACACGCATGAGAAGAATAGAGTTGACTATCAGTGAAACACAAGAAGTCTCGGGCAATTTTGAAGTTCCTGACCAATATTTGTTGGACCAACTGTCAACGTTCCTGAAATATCACATTAACTCGAGCTAGTACAGACGTTGAGCTAATTCCTCATTCTGAATGGCGTTTGAAGTAGCAAGTGAAAACAATTTGACACTGAAGATACTTCGATTCCAGTCACGAATCCTCAAATAACCGACGATATGTGATTAATTATGAAGTTACGTATTTTGTAATGGATTAATAATTTTATATGGATTAATTATTGTTTGTGATTTTAATTACGCTTTAGATATGATTGAATATAACGTAATGATTAATAGTATAAACTATGATATATTTGTTTTCATTTTTATTTTTAATGATACACATTTGGCGTCGAAATTATTCGACGCTATATGTCTTTAATTTCCCGGAAAATAACCCAAAATTTTATAAACCGCCAATTTTTAAGCGTCGAAATTGTTGACGCTAAAAATGATTTATTTCGACGCTAGGTATTTTAGCGTCGATGTTGTTATTCGACGCTAAAAAATATGAAATTTAATTTCCCGAAAAATAAACCTAAATTTTAATTGACCGCCTAATTATTAGCGTCGAATTTTTCGACGCTAAAAGACTGTAAATTCGACGCTAAATGTCTTTCAAATCCCTAAAACCAGAGACCTCTTTCTCTTCTGCGCAAACGACCCAAATTTGCCCAACCTTACATTTCTCCTGCAATTCTCGGCTTATACACATTGCAAGCAACAAATTTAAGGTGAGTCTCACTTTTTAATTTTTATTTGATGCTTGATGATGATGAATGTTGATGATGATGAATGATGATGATTATTGTTGATGATGCTTGTTGATGATGCTTGTTGATGATGAATGATGATGATTATTGTTTATGATGATGCTTGTTGATGATGATTGTTGTTGATGATTGTTGATGATTTTGTTGATGATTGTTGATGATTTTGTTGATGAATGTTGATGATTATTGTTGATGCTTGATGATGATTTTGTCGAAATTAGAGGGACGAATATGATAATGAATGAAGATGATGATCGACGAATTAAAGGGACGGGGACTGGCAGAATTCTGGGCAGAACAGGCAGCCCCCGATTGTTTTCCGTTTAACTTCGTCGTCCATTTAGTACAATATGTGTTTTGGAATTCGAAACTTCGTATAGTATAGTATGTGTTTTGGAATGTTTGTATGTGTTTTGGAATTCGAAAGTTCATATAGTATATATAGTATGTGTTTTGGAATGTTTGTATGTGTTTTGGAATTCGAAAGTTCATATAGTATATATAGTATGTGTTTTGGATGTTTGTATGTGTTTTGGAATTCGAAACTTACGAAAGTGAGCATTCGATGTGATAAGCGCTTTTGTTAAGTTGTATTGACTTGTATGGATATGTATGTATATGTATAAGAACTTTGGAATTTGATGACGCTAATGCGACGGGTTTTGCAGATGGCACGGGGCAAATCGCAAACGGGCTACCGCGACTCCATCTACATCAACAAGGGCAACTGGCCCTGGTGATTTCTCTGCTAGCACAGGTGAGTCCAGTACAGTGAAGGGTCGAGGACGCACCCGTGGCCTGGGGTTGGCTAGTAGTACGTTAAGGCTCACGGCCGTATTCGGATAGAGATATCAGATGATGGACACACTCAAGTCGGACAACATAATTCAGCGTTTAATACAGCCATAGGAGCTACAGCTCGATATGAAGCTCCCCAAAACTACGTATCTTGGAGAAAGATACCGTGGGAGACAAAAATGAACCAGCTATTCCCTTCGCTACTTGTAAGTTTTCGATATTGTTTGTTATTTACATTTTTATTTGATACTTATTTTTACTCGAATTTTCATGTAGGAATGGTTCGAGTTCGATCTGACCCAAGTGAATGTCCAACAATATATTGACTACCACATGGGGAAAAGTTATAAAGATTATAGAACAAAAGTCCTGAAACCAATATTCGACGAACATGGACCTTCAAATGCTCCACAACACAAGCCTGATTTTATAGAGGAACAAGATTGGACATTCTTATGTGAGCTTTGGTCTAGCAAAAAACACGAGGTAAATTTTGAAATAAACGGAAATTTATAATTGTCTTTGTTTTCGGTACTTACAGTGTTGGTGAATACAGGATAAATGTCACGCAAATGCGGAAAATCGAAGTCACTTGCGTTTTAACCACCGTGCAGGTTCGAAGCCATTTATCCAACATCGTGCCGAACATTCTGAGGTAAATATATCCTAACGTAAAATTTAACAGTTAATTGTTTTTACTATCTGGAATAATATTGAATTTATTTTATGTTTATAACAGAGTAACACAGGTGAGGTGCAATCATTTCCAGATTTTTTCCGTGTGACGCATTACAATGACAAGAAGAAATGGATAAATGAAGAAGCTGAACGCTGCTATGTAAGTTTCAGTTTTTAAAATAAAAATTAATATTATATATGTTAAATTTTTTTCTCAAATTCTAATATTAACTTATTTTTTGAAACAGAACGAAATGATGGAACTCCAACATCAAACTCAGGAGACAGGGACCGACCCCATACCAGATGAGCAGCTGTCGCAATTGGTTTTCAAGAATCAGACAGCTTACAACGTTAGTCTTGGCACTCGTAAGAAGCCAACGTCATCTGCACGCAATAGTGGTAATTCGGACAATGTATCTCTTCGAGACGAGTTAGCCAGCACCCGAGACGAGCTGCAACAGACTAAGGAGAAGCTACAACAGGTCACGGTGGACCACGAGAAGAAGAGGAGCAGTTGGAACAGCAACTGCTGGCTTTCCGTCAGATGTTCGAGGCCTCAATGAGTTATGGTGCATCGGGCTCGAGCGTCCCTCCATCACAGTAGCAATTAATTTTATATTTGGTTTGTATAAACATTTTGAACAAATAAATTTAATATAATATTTCTTTTTTCTAAAACAAATTTCAATATAATATTTCGTCATTAATTACATTTTTTTCCAACTAAATTAAATATTTTAGACCAAAAAATAAGTAAATTACTAATTTTTAAAAAAATAAATTTTTTACTTTTAGCGTCGAATATTTCGACGCTAATAGTATCAAAAATAATACATATAATACTTTTTTAATATACGTTAGCCTCGACAAGTGTCGACGCTAAAAGTCACTTTTAGCGTCGACACATTTCGACGCTAATAGTAACAACAATGGTCGCTGTAAGCTTACATATAATACTTTTTTAATATACGTTAGCGTCGATACATTTCGACGCTAAAAGTGAGAATTTTTGCGTCGATATATTTCGTCGCCAAATATACAATATAGCGTCGAACAATTTACTTTAGCGTCGAAATAACTTGGACGCAGAATACTGTTTTTTAGCGTCGCAGTTATTTATTTCGACGCTAAAAGTGGTTTTCGTCGACATTTTCTCGTCCATTGTTTGCGTCTAATTTTTTCGACGCTAAATATAATTTGCGTCGAAATCGTCACTTATGGCGTCGAAATAATTCGACGCTAAATGGTCTAATTCTTGTAGTGAGTTTTATAGTCTTCAAAGCATATAGATTGTTTTCTATCCAACTCTTAATATTAGAGTTGTTCTTTTTAAACACTCTTTGGATATAATTCATATACTATCTCATATGTCAGCAATTTATTAAAATAAGTGCATCTTAATTTTGTGATAGGTTAAAACTCACATATATGACAATAGGAAAAGTCGTTTTAATGATATTTTTATTTACGAGATGACATAATTTTGTTAAATGAATAAACATAATTTATCCGAGACTCTTATTACTGTCTCAATTCAATTTAGTTGGCAAAAGCCGAAGTAGTTTGATGAATTAAATAAGCAGCATAAAAAGTTACAACAATGATAGGTTAAACACACCCTAATTTGATACCCCATGAAAATATCAATATTTGAGTTTTATATTATTTTAATTCGGATCCAATTAACGTATGGCCACCGTTAAATGATCATAAATTCAATAATAATAATAATAAAAATCAGCAAAATATGACCATTAATCGGACAGTAATCAGATAGGGTCCGTCATTTCCTTTAATTTATTTGGCATGTTTATAAGTCACAATTTATCCTTTTTAAGGGTTGATAAGGACACCCTTATCGGCAAAAGATTTTGATCATAAAAGGAAAAAATGGAAATATAGCAACGGCTTAATATAATCTTTTATTGGTATATGGCCTTCTTTCCTTTTTAAGATTCTAAATTGATTTGCCACGTTATTATCTTGGGAAAATGACACTTGAGTATCTTATAAATTATCATAACAATATTTTAATTTTTATGGTTTTATAATTATAAGTTTGAGTCTCAACAATTTTAATATATACAAGATTTTTTTTTTTTTTAAATTAGTCACTTTTCATCTATTTTAATTTAAAATAAAATTTTATTATCGTTCGTTAGTTTTTGAGGTAATCAAGTCATTTAATATTAATTGAAAGAAAAAATCACTCAAAATTAATAAAAAAATATTTAACGGTAGAAAATAAAACTTGTATTTCAAAATAATAGAGATTAAAGTATCTTTGTGACTCTACATGTTGTGTGGAAGACATGCAACTTGACAGCCCCGAAAGCAAGCTTGACTTGCCTTGCTTGCATGGGCCAGGCAGCTGGAAAAGCAAACCGCGTGACACTGTTCACGCGGTTTGCTCAGCTATAAAATGAGCCCCATTTTTCAGTTATAAGCATCCCAATGAGTGTGTGATTTGTACAGAGAGTGAGAGAGGTTTTTGTGAGTTTTCTTGTTTGTAAAACTTGTATATTATTCTTGAGAGTAATAATATTGCATTCGGTTTTCCTCAAAAACACTCCAAGAGTGATCGGTAATTCACAACAAGTGGTATCATGAGCTTTGGTTCTTCATTAAGATCGAAAAACCGAAGAACGGAGTTTGGTTCGGAAAATTCGAGTTCCGAAAAAGTTGTCAAAAATCAACTTTGAGCATACCATCAGCTAGTTCACGTCGAGACGAGCACGGTGGTATTTTCCGGCGATCAAACGGAGGTCCAGGGAGCTCTCACGCGCCGCACGCGCCATCCAGAAGCCATCCCACGCGCCACCAGTCGCACCACGCGCCTCACGCGCGCTGAAGGTTGAAGACGATCCGCGTGGCGCCACGTCACGCCCAGTCAGCGCCTCGTCAGCGCCCAGTCAGCAGACACGTCAGCCGCCACGTCATCTGCCACGTCAGCGCCATGTTTCTGCCACGTCAGCAAAGTCGGTCCCACCTGCCACGTCAGCACTGCCACGTCAGCGCCACGTCAGCAGCTTGTAAATTTCATTTAGCCCCCTGAAGTTTTGAAATTACAGTTTTGCCCCAGAACTTTTAGGAATTTACAAATCAGCCCATGTGTCGGATTTAGACCACGAAGTGTCTATTCCACCATTTTCGACCGTTCCGGACGCAACGGTGACCTCGGATTTGTGAAATTCAGACCCGATTTTAGGTATTCTCATTTTAAAATTTAAAACTTAAAATGGAGATTGAGGATTCTCATTCTGGTGCAATGATTAAATTGGCTGCCACTAATTACTCCCTCTGGAGACCTAGGATGATAGATTTTTTACATTGTAAAGATCTGTTTGATGTCATTGAGTTGAAGGGAGTGAAACCAGAGTCTGTTAAGGAGTATGACTGGAATAAACTCAACAACAGAACCCTGGGTCAGATTAGGCAGTGGATCGGTCACAATGTCTTTCACCATGTAGCACAGGACACAGATGCTTATGAAATGTGGAGGAAATTGGAAGACATGTTCCAGGCCAAAACAGCTCGGAATAAAGCCTTAATCATGAGGCGTTTGGTGAACCTGAAGCTGCGAAATGGAACTTCCGTTGCAGAACACACCAACGAGTTTCAAAGCCTGGTGAACCAATTGTCTGCAGTAGACATGCAACTGGCAGACGAAGTTCAAGCCCTCTTGCTACTCAGTTCTCTTCCTGATAGCTGGGAGACTCTGGTGGTTACTCTCAGCAACTCAGCTCCAGGAGGCAAACTTACCATGCCTATGGTAAAGGATGCCTTGTCAAATGAAGAAGCCAGAAGAAAAGACGTGGGCTCAGATCAAACAGAAGCTCTTGTCTCGGAGCAACGGGGAAGACAACAGGAGAAACATCAAGGTGGGAGGAGAGGCAGAAGCAAAAGCAGGGGCAGGTCCAAGGACGGGAAAAAGACATACAAGTGCTTCCACTGTGGCATTGAAGGCCACTTGAAGAAGAATTGCCGAAAACTGCAACGGGAGCAGGGACAAAGCAATAACCAGCTGTGGACATAAGAACCTGGGCGACGCCGTTCCTAGGCTCGCGGCCTAGATGGGAAGGATTACATAACATGGAGTCGCCACCCCCGGTGTGAACCGGGACAAAGATTTAAGGCCGCACTCACCCATCGCAAGGGAAGACCTCAAACCGTTGGGTTCGGAATGGTCCCTTACTTATGTCACTTGTAATGAAAGGATTTATATAATAATTTAAACAAGCTGAAGTAACAATTATTTCTAGAGGTATCATGCTTCTAAATTCACATTTATAAAATAAAATATGCGCCTAAATATACATGTATTTCATATATAAGATTGCATGCTTAACATATATCAAGATAGCAACTAACATACATCTTCACTTGCATATCATATTCAGGAAAAACACAAGCACACATATTAACCATACAAGCACACATGGTAACCATACAAGCACACATATGGGCATTTTTCCAAGTGGTACGTGGAATTGTAGCCCAAATACAGACCGCACTACCGTCCATTCGGAATCGGCTACGGAATTTACGTCTGGGTTTCCATCCGATATACCGCAAGAAATAATACTCAAATGTTATCATGACACGAGCATATGAATGGTAATACATTGACACATTTGCATAAGAAAGATCAACCAATAGGCAATTATGCATGAATATAATAAGACAGACTCAGTTCAGTGTGTGCACGTTCGTGTAGCGTTCGTAAACGCGTTCGAACGGAAATGAAACAGAATGCTCACGTTCGAGTAGCGTTTGTAAACGCGTTCGAACGGAAATGAAACAGAATGCTCACGTTCGAGTAGCGTTCGTAAACGCGTTCGAACGGAAATGAAACAGAATGCTCACGTTCGAGTAGCGTTCGTAAACGCGTTCGAACGGAAAGGAGACCTGATGCATGATAAGGCAAAATGTATGCGCGTTCGAGTTGCGTTTGCAAACGCGTTCGAACGGACACGGACCTGATGCATGAAATAGGATGCAATACAGAAAATAAAAGGGCGCGGCGAAGCACTGCCGTAAAGGTGACCTTTTGGGGCTCTTGATCTCTCAAAGAGAGGACCTTTAGACCAACATACTAGGCCCATGCGCGTCACATTACACATACAAGAATAGAACCAATCATATCAACCAAGTATGCCCGATTGAACACATCTTACATCCAATCTGAACACACATCAACAACGCGGCAAAGCATCGTGGTAAAGGGCTTTTAGCCCCTCCCCATAGGGGATCTCACAACACACTTACTAAGCCCATGCGCTCGATTGACTTATACATACGAAAATAAAGATAACAATATCAAACTAAGTATGCCCGATTGAACGTATCTCGCGTCCAACCGAACATACATCAACCGACGCGGCGAAGTAGTGTCACGAAGGTGGCCTTTTCGGCTCTTTGTCTCCTAAATGGAGGACCTTTGGACTAACTCACTAAGCCCATGCGCTTGGTGAATCATGCATAACTAACGACATATTGAGTTTAGGTAAAACAAACTAAATAACAAGAGCAACACAACAAAAGAAAGATGGTGTCGTTTACCCAAGCGGTACGTGGAATTGTGGCCCGAGTACAGATCATATTACCGTCCATTCGGAATCGGCTATGAAATTTATGTCCGGGTTTCCATCCGATATACCGCGAGAGTTGACACATCTCTCATTCATCCAATACCCACAACATATTACATCTCATAATTCATGCATATTTATCTACTCAAAGACCACAACATGCATTCATAGACGACTCTCATGCGAATAGAATTCAATAAAAAATGAATAAACTAATGAAAATGTACCCTCAGGTCTAACCTTTTAAATCACCTCTCGGATGTACGGTACACGATCGTCGGAAGGGTGGATGCTCCGCAACTCTCCCGGTTCACTGGTTCACTGTTCTCGTTCGTTGTCTTTACTGTTTTGCTTGCGGCTCGAACTCCGTTCTGCTCCTATTTCCTCTTTATCTTTTGCTTACTGTTTTTGGGTGTCTTCTTCCTGTAGTTTTTATGTGTGTTGTGTATAAGTTAGAGACTAGCTAGCTAGCTAGGTCTAGAGGACTAAGGTTGAGAAGGTTGGTGAATGGTTCTTTTTATAGGCAAAGGTTAGGTTTGACAAGGAAAGGGATTTGATTTGTTTTGGTTAAGGGAAGTCAAAGATTGAGGGGGGACAAATCTTGGCTAGATAGGGAAGGTTGAATATTTGATTGGCTTGGATTAGGAATACAATATTTTAGTTTGGGAATAATCTTATTAGATTGGGAATATAATTGGTTGATTGATTTTAATGATTATATTTTGATTTAGTATGTGATTTGTTTAAGTTGGTAATTGTTTATTTTATGTTTGGTATATGTTTTATTTAATCATTTAATTATTATATTATTTAGTTAATGTTTTAATTAATATTTATTTATTTAAATTGTGATGTGTTTTTATGGGCTTTGGAGGGCTAATTGGGCTGGATGTGAGGCTAGCAGCAAAACCAGAATTACCGACACCGTTCGAACGCTTCCTCGAACGCGGCACGAACGCCCGCAATCCGTTTGACATTCGAACGTAAACACGAACGCAGCACTAACGAAAACAGTGAACCTTGTTTATTCTGAATTTCCCCTTCCGATGTCCGTTTCCCGTGACCTCCGTGACTTAAAAGGTAGTGTCTCCAAAATGAGACTCATCATAGGGACTTATGCGTAAAAATGCAGTGCCTACAGTCGCCCCCACTTTGATGAGACTTGTGTAATGTGCAACAGTGACAATCCTATCAAAGTTATGCAATGCATTTCTACTTACCTGGCTCGCCAGCTGCCACTTGACTTACCATGTGTTGAGTTGATTTGGGTGGTGAGGTGCTGCGACCCCTGGTTCATTCCCGAACCGTGTTGTGATGTGATCCATTCCCGAACCGTTACCGTAAGGTGTCCATTCCCGTACTGTTACTGTAAGTTGGTTCATTCCCGAACCGTGCTTCCATTCTTGGAGTGCCATTCCCGGCTTGTTCATTCTTGAACTCTGCTCCATTCTTGGATTGCCATTCCCGGCTTGTTCATTCTCGAACTGTGTTGAGATGAGGCTTTATTCCTCCCGAGCTTTATTCCCGAATTGTTGAGATGAGGCTTTATTCCTCCGAGCTTTGTTCTCGAACTGTGTTGAGATGAGGCTTTATTCCTCCCGAGCTTTATTCCCGAACTGTTGAGATGAGGCTTTATTCCTCCCGAGCTTTATTCCCGAACTGTTGAGATGAGGCTTTATTCCTCCCGAGCTTTATTCCCGAACTGTTGAGATGAGGCTTTATTCCTCCGAGCTTTGTTCTCGAACTGTGTTGAGATGAGGCTTTATTCCTCCCGAGCTTTATTCCCGAACTGTTGAGATGAGGCTTTATTCCTCCCGAGCTTTATTCCCGAACTGTACTGACATGAGGCTTTATTCCCCTTGAGCTTTGTTCTCAAACTTATACTGTTATGAGGCTTTCTTCCCCTGGGCTTTGTTCCCTGACTGTGTTAACTGTGGGCTTTGTCCCCGAACTGTATTGAATGTGGGCTTTATTCCCGAGTTTGTAGGCTTTCTTCCTGAACTGTACTGAATGTGGGCTTTATTCCCGTACTGAGCTGAATGCAGGCTTTCTTCCTGAACCGAACTAGATGCAGGCTTTATTCCTGAACTGTTACTGTAAGGTGGTCCATTCCCGGACCGTTACTGTAAGGTGGTTCATTCCGAACCGTTACTGTGAGGTGGTTCATTCCCGAACCGTGCTTCCATTCTTGGAGTGCCATTCCCGGCTTGTTCATTCTTGAACTGTCCATTCCCGGACCATATCTCCATTCTCGGAGTGTCATTTCCGACTTGTTCATTCTTGAACTCTGCTCCATTCTTGGATTGCCATTCTCGGCTTGTTCATTCTTGAACTGTCCATTCCCGGACCATATCTCCATTCTCGGAGTGTCATTTCCGACTTGTTCATTCTTGAGCTGTCCATTCCCAGACTATATCTCCATTCTCGGAGTGCCATTCTCGGCAGAACTGATCTGATGTAATGTGGGCCTCGCCCCCAGAATGCCATACCCGGCAAGACTAATACTGATGTAATGTGGGCCTCGACCCTGGGACTCATTCCCAAACTGTGTTTGATGTGGGCCTCGACCCTGTGACTCATCCCCAAAACTGATGTTGAAGTGGGCCTCGGCCCCAACTGCTACTGACATGGGCCTCGCCCCTAGATTGATGCTGATGTGGGCCTCGACCCTTGGGACTCATCCCCAAAACTGATTGCTGAAGTGGGCCTCGGCCCCAACTGCTACTGTCATGGGCCTCGCCCCCAGATTGATGCTGATGTGGGCCTCGACCCTCGGATTCATTCCAAAATTTTGCTGATGCGGGTCTCGGCCCTGGGATTCATTCCCTGGATCCATTCCAAAATTCTGCTGATGTGGGCCTCGACCCTGGGATTCAATCCCTGGATTCATTCCAAAATTCTGCTGATGTGGGCCTCGGCCCTGGGATTCAATCCCTGGATCCATTCCAAAATTCTGCTGATGTGGGCCTCGACCCTGGGATTCATTCCAAAATTCTACTGATGTGGGCCTCGACCCTGGGATTCAATCCCTGGATCCATTCCAAAATTCTGCTGATGTGGGCCTCGGCCCTAAACAGATATTGATATGGGCCTCGCCCCCAGACTGATGCTGATGTGGGCCTCGGCCCTGGGATTCAATCCCTGGATCCATTCCAAAATTCTGCTGATGTGGGCCTCGACCCTGGGATTCATTCCTGGATTCATTCCAAAATTCTGCTGATGTGGGCCTCGGCCCTAAACAGATATTGATATGGGCCTCGCCCCCAGACTGATACAGATACGGGCCTCGCCCCTGTGACTCATTTCTGAAATTACTGACATGGGCCTCAACCCCGGGATTCATTCCAACACTCTGACGATGTGGGCCTCGACCCTGGGACTCATCCCCAAAACTACTACTCATATGTTACTGATTCTGGTTGTCTTGTCTTTGCCGCTTTCTTTTTTTCTCTTCTGAAACCTGTTATTACAAAACAGAACAAACACAAAAGGGATGCAAAATGTGTTACGTGTATGCATGCATGCATGATTGGGTTTCCTATCCCATTGAGCTAGGTCTTCTGCCAGTATTCTTGGTGGCTGCTTGGTCTTTTGACAAGTCTGTCATCTTCCCTAACCAACATGCATCTATGATGGCTTTTAAATCAAAAGGGAATTAACATGGTGCATGTATGCATGAGGTGCATGTGATACATGTGATGCATGTGATACAAGAAATATATCAACTCTTTAAAATTTGCACACAAATCGGCCCATCATCATTTTAGAAGTTTTTGGGCTAACTGCCATAGGAGTGGACTCGTCCCAGTTTAAATGGCCCAACGAGTTCACATCTCATGACAAGGAGTCCAACTAAATCCAAATGGTAATGTTCCGAACACAAGCACAAAGAAAGATAATGCAAACATACAACAATAATTTCTACAATGGCTCATCAACATTTCAGAAGCTTTTGGCCTAATAGTCATAAGGTACGAACTTGCCCCAGTTTAAATGGCCCAACAAGCCCGCATTTCTGACAATAGTCCAACTGCATCCAAATGAGGATGGTCCACAAGCACATATTCAAGGAAATAATTGCTACTTTAGCCAACCCGGTCTATGGGTGGGTTAGTAAGAGTATAGACAAAGGCTCTCACCGGCGAAGGATGGCCCACAACTAGGTCTCCCCACTCAAGGGTTCGAGCAACCAAGTGAGCGCACCCCTTTTTATACACTAAGGAACGTGCCAATGAGCTATGGTGTGTGACGGACTGTCAAATGGATTTCCCGTTGTAGATCCCCCAGAGGGAAGGTGGAGCGAGGCTCACTTAAATACCCAAGCCTCTTAGGCTCTTATCGCTTGTTGTCAGGAATAAACAACGAGTCATCCAAATTAGTCTATCACAATAGGCTACGAGTAGATGGCTATCTAGGTGCCTTCACAGCTTTTCCTTCTAGAAAGGTAGTGAATGAAGGAGGACACCAAACCATTACCTAGCCTAAAAATGCCTTTGATTAAACCCTCACTTTATCCACTATAGACACGGTCAATTAAAACATAAATCCAAACATCACAAGTCAATATTTCGGGGCCAATTCACTATCCCCAGTGGAGTCGCCAGACTGTAGGACACAGAAACTGAGCGACACAGTTCCTAGGCTCGCGGCCTAGTTGGGAAGGATTACATAACATGGAGTCGCCACCTGGTGTGAACCGGGACAAAGATTTAAGGCCGCACTCACCCCTCGCAAGGGAAGACCTCAAACCGTTGGGTTCGGAATGGTCCCTTACTTATGTCACTTGTAATGAAAGGATTTATATAATAATTTAAACAAGCTGAAGTAACAATTATTTCTAGAGGTATCATGCTTCTAAATTCACATTTATAAAATAAAATATGCGCCTAAATATACATGTATTTCATATATAAGATTGCATGCTTAACATATATCAAGATAGCAACTAACATACATCTTCACTTGCATATCATATTCAGGAAAAATACAAGCACACATATTAACCATACAAGCACACATGGTAACCATACAAGCACACATATGGGCACTTTTCCAAGTGGTACGTGGAATTGTAGCCCAAATACAGACCGCACTACCGTCCATTCGGAATCGGCTACGGAATTTACGTCTGGGTTTCCATCCGATATACCGCAAGAAATAATACTCAAATGTTATCATGACACGAGCATATGAATGGTAATACATTGACACATTTGCATAAGAAAGATCAACCAATAGGCAATTATGCATGAATATAATAAGACAGACTCAGTTCAGTGTGTGCACGTTCGTGTAGCGTTCGTAAACGCGTTCGAACGGAAATGAAACAGAATGCTCACGTTCGAGTAGCGTTCGTAAACGCGTTCGAACGGAAATGAAACAGAATGCTCACGTTCGAGTAGCGTTCGTAAACGCGTTCGAACGGAAATGAAACAGAATGCTCACGTTCGAGTAGCGTTCGTAAACGCGTTCGAACGGAAAGGAGACCTGATGCATGATAAGGCAAAATGTATGCGCGTTCGAGTTGCGTTTGCAAACGCGTTCGAACGGACACGGACCTGATGCATGAAATAGGATGCAATACAGAAAATAAAAGGGCGCGGCGAAGCACTGCCGTAAAGGTGACCTTTTGGGGCTCTTGATCTCTCAAAGAGAGGACATTTAGACCAACATACTAGGCCCATGCGCGTCACATTACACATACAAGAATAGAACCAATCATATCAACCAAGTATGCCCGATTGAACACATCTTACATCCAATCTGAACACACATCAACCGACGCGGCAAAGCATCGTGGTAAAGGGCTTTTAGCCCCTCCCTATAGGGGATCTCACAACACACTTACTAAGCCCATGCGCTCGATTGACTTATACATACGAAAATAAAGATAACAATATCAAACTAAGTATGCCCGATTGAACGTATCTCGCGTCCAACCGAACATACATCAACCGACGCGGCGAAGTAGTGTCACGAAGGTGGCCTTTTCGGCTCTTTGTCTCCTAAATGGAGGACCTTTGGACTAACTCACTAAGCCCATGCGCTTGGTTGAATCATGCATAACTAACGCCATATTGAGTTTAGGTAAAACAAACTAAATAAACAAGAGCAACACAACAAAAGAAAGATGGTGTCGTTTACCCAAGCGGTACGTGGAATTGTGGCCCGAGTACAGATCATATTACCGTCCATTCGGAATCGGCTATGAAATTTATGTCCGGGTTTCCATCCGATATACCGCGAGAGTTGACACATCTCTCATTCATCCAATACCCACAACATATTACATCTCATAATTCATGCATATTTATCTACTCAAAGACCACAACATGCATTCATAGACGACTCTCATGCGAATAGAATTCAATAAAAAATGAATATAAACTAATGAAAAGGTACCTCAGGTCTAACCTTTTAAATCACCTCTCGGATGTACGGTACACGATCGTCGGAAGGGTGGATGCTCCGCAACTCTCCCGGTTCACTGGTTCACTGTTCTCGTTCGTTGTCTTTACTGTTTTGCTTGCGGCTCGAACTCCGTTCTGCTCCTATTTCCTCTTTATCTTTTGCTTACTGTTTTTGGGTGTCTTCTTCCTGTAGTTTTTATGTGTGTTGTGTATAAGTTAGAGACTAGCTAGCTAGGGTCTAGGGGACTAAGGTTGAGAAGGTTGGTGAATGGTTCTTTTTATAGGCAAAGGGTTAGGTTTGACAAGGAAATGGATTTGATTTGGTTTGGTTAAGGGAAGTCAAAGATTGAGGGGGGACAAATCTTGGCTAGATAGGGAAGGTTGAATATTTGATTGGCTTGGATTAGGAATACAATATTTTAAGTTTGGGAATAATCTTATTAGATTGGGAATATAATTGGTTGATTGATTTTAATGATTATATTTTGATTTAGTATGTGATTTGTTTAAGTTGGTAATTGTTTATTTTATGTTTGGTATATGTTTTATTTAATCATTTAATTATTATATTATTTAGTTAATGTTTTAATTAATATTTATTTATTTAAATTGGGATGTGTTTTATGGGCTTTGGAGGGCTAATTGGGCTGGATGTGAGGCTAGCAGCAAAACCAGAATTACCGACACCGTTCGAACGCTTCCTCGAACGCGGCACGAACGCCCGCAATCCGTTTGACGTTCGAACGTAAACACGAACGCAGCACTAACGAAAACAGTGAACCTTGTTTATTCTGAATTTCCCCTTCCGATGTCCGTTTCCCGTGACCTCCGTGACTTAAAAGGTAGTGTCTCCAAAATGAGGCTCATCATAGGGACTTATGCGTAAAAATGCAGTGCCTACACCAGCCAAGAAGAATGATGCGGAGACACTAGTAGTTACTACAGTGGATGTAGCTATATGCTCCGGCCTGGAAGAAGCATGCCTTCACACTGCAACTCAGGATGTCGAGTGGGTGGTAGATACTGCAGCATCCTACCACGTCACTCCTCACAGGGATTTCTTCACAACATACAAAGCAGGAGACTTTGGAGCAGTGAAGATGGGGAATACCAGTTCTTCTCAGATAGAAGGAATTGGTGAAATACAGTTGCGGACAAATGCATGGTATACAATAACCCTGAAGGAAGTCAGACATGTTCCAGAACTTCGGCTCAACTTACTCTCGGGGGTAGCCCTTGACAAACATGGTTATGCTAGCCATTTCAGCAACGGCACATGGAGGATGATAAAAGGTGTCATGGTCATCGCCCGAGGACACATCTGTGGAACCTTGTACAAGACTCATGTGAAAATTTGTGCAGAAAGCCTCAATGTAGCTGAACGGGAGGCTTCTCAGAATCTGTGGCACCAGAGACTGGGTCACATGAGTGAAAGGGGGTTGTCTACCTTGACAAAGAAGGATCTAATCACCGTCTCCAAAAATGCTAATTTGGATCCTTGTAACCACTGTCTATTCGGTAAGCAACACATAGTCTCTTTTAATTTCTCATCTACAAAGAAATCAGAGTTACTCAGTCTGGTGTACTTTGATGTATGTGGTCCCTTGGAGGTAAACTCACTAGGCGGTAACAAATATTTTCTGACTTTTATTGATGATGCTTCTCGGAAAGTATGGGTGTATTTTCTGAAATCAAAGGATCAGGTCCTGGACTATTTCAAACTGTTCCATGCCATGGTCGAGCGTGAAACAGGGAAGAAACTGAAGTGTCTTCGTACAGACAATGGAGGCGAATACACTTCCAGGGAGTTCGATGCCTACTGCGGAAGTCACGGCATTCGACACGAGAGGACTGTTCCACGCACCCCACAACACAATGGTGTCGCTGAAAGAATGAACCGCACCATTATGGAGAAGTCAGAAGCATGATCAGTATGGCTAAGCTGCCAAAGCCATTCTGGGGAGAAGCTGTTCGTGCCGCATGCTACCTGATCAACAGATCACCATCTGTACCGTTGAACTTCGAGATTCCGGAGAAAGCGTGGTCTGGTAAGAATCCTTCATATTCTCATCTCAGAATATTTGGATGTTTAGCATTTGCACATGTATCCAAGGAGCTCAGACAGAAGCTCGATGCAAGGACTACTCCATGCATCTTCATAGGCTATGGAGACGAAGAATTTGGATACAGGTTATGGGACCCGAAGGAAAGGAAGGTCATCAGAAGCAGGGATGTAGTGTTTCTTGAAGACCAGACAATAGAAGACATTGAAAAGCCCAAGATGCCTTCTAAAACCAGTGCCGACAATGCCGATGCAAATCCAGACACAACCCCAACACCAGAACCAACACTAGTGGCCACAGATGATGATGGGGTGCAAGACATACCAGAAGCAGAACCAGAGGAGGAAGGAGGTGTTGAGCAGGGGGAGCTGCAACCTGCTCCATCAGAGGCTTCGAGTTCATCCACAGATCCGGATGATATCAGACAGCCAGAACCTCCAGTACGAAGATCCGAGAGAGGCCGGATTCCATCAGCCAGATACTCAGGATCAGAATACATTCTGCTAACTGACGAGGGGGAGCCAGAAACCTTCAACGAAGCAGTATCTCATAAGGACAAAGACAAATGGCTGCACGTAATGCAGGATGAGATGGAATCTCTGCAGAAAAACAATACTTATGAGATAGTGAAGCTCCCACATGGAATGAAGGCACTGAGGAACAAATGGGTATTCAAGCTCAAGAAAGATGGCTGCGGAAAAGTGGTGAAACACAAAGCTCGGCTAGTGGTCAAAGGATTCCTACAGAAAAAATGGATTGACTTTGATGAGATTTTTTCACCGGTGGTAAAGATGGCTTCAATCCGAGTTATCCTAGGATTGGTAGCCAGATTGAATTTGGAGCTTGAACATATGGATGTCAAAACAGCATTTCTTCATGGTGATCTGAATGAAGAAATCTACATGGAGCAGCCAGAAGGATTCAAGGTTTCAGGTAAAGAAAACCTTGTTTGCAAGCTGAAAAAGAGCTTGTACGGGCTCAAACAAGCACCGAGGCAGTGGTACAAGAAGTTCGACTCATTCATGGTGGGTCAAGGCTACAAAAGAACTGCAGCAGATCAGTGTGTATACATTCAGAGGTTTCCATATGGAAATTTCGTTGCTCTTCTACTGTATGTAGATGACATGTTGATTGTTGGACAAGAAGCAGCGAAGATCAGCCAGCTGAAGAAGGAACTCTCCAAAGCTTTCGACATGAAAGACTTAGGACCAGCTCAACAGATTTTGGGAATGGAGATTGTTCGTGACAGACAGAACAAGAAGCTGTGGCTTTCACATGAGAGGTATATTGAACGGGTAATCAGGAGGTTCGATATACAGAAAGCCAAACCAGTCAGCGTTCCGCTAGCACACCATTTCAAACTGAGCAAGAGTTCGTGCCCCTCATCCAAGAAAGAGATAGAGGAAATGTCAGCAATACCATATTCTTCAGCTGTTGGAAGCCTAATGTATGCAATGGTATGTACCAGGCCAGATATTGCACACGCAGTTGGTGTAGTGAGCCGTTTTCTCTCTAATCCTGGAAAACAGCACTGGGAGGCAGTCAAATGGATTCTCAGGTACCTCAAAGGTACAACGAAGTTTCGTCTGTGTTACGGGGGAGCTGATCCGATCTTGGAAGGCTATACAGATTCAGATATGGCGGGAGATCTTGATGGTAGGAAATCTACATCAGGATTCATTTACACTTTTGCAGGGGGAGCTGTGTCATGGCAGTCAAGATTGCAGAGGTGTATTGCATTATCCACAACAGAGGCTGAGTACATTGCCATAGCTGAGGCAGGAAAAGAAATGTTGTGGCTAAAGCGGTTTCTTCAAGAGTTAGAGATCAAGCAAACAGACTACAAGATACACAGTGACAGTCAGAGTGCTCTGGACTTGAGCAAGAACTCAATGTATCATGCCCGGACGAAACACATTGACATTCGCTATCACTGGATACGCGAGGTGATGGATCAACAACTGCTGAGACTAGTGAAGATCCATACAGATGAGAATCCAGCCGACATGTTAACGAAAGTGGTCTCCCGAGACAAGCTAGAGTTGTGCAGAGAAACAACCGGGATAGCTTTCAGATGATGTTTGTTTTCAGATACATAGAACTACGATTGGCTTGATCCCAACTCAGGGTACGTAGGCAGTCATTCAGATGCAGCCAGGGGAGGATCCTTTGAAGGATCCGATTTGGATGATTAATGGTCGGCTCAGATTTTGGGAAATCTTCACCGAGGGGGAGATTTGTTGTGTTGAAGCCATGCAGACTTGACAGCCACCGAAAGCAAGCTTGACTTGCCTTGCTTGCATGGGCCAAGGCCGCTGGAAAAGCAAACCGCGTGACACTGTTCACGCGGTTTGGTCAGCTATAAAATGAGCCCCATTTTTCAGTTATAAGCATCCCAATGAGTGTGTGATTTGTACAGAGAGTGAGAGAGGTTTTTGTGAGTTTTCTTGTTTGTAAAACTTGTGTATTATTCTTGTAGTAATAATACGAATTCGGTTTTTCCTCAAACACTCCCAAGAGTGATCAGTAATTCACAACACTACATGATAGTTCAGTGTCATTTTCCTTATAATTCTTAAAATGAAAGCAAAAGGTGCAAAACTCCTCGAATTATCTTAAGTATAAGACAAAACGTATTTTCTATTTTTTACAAATTTAAAAATGATAAAATGAACATATTAAGTATTTGTATATGTAAAAATAAATAAAAACAAATTCGTCCTCCGAAAATGAATATTAAACTGAAGATATATTTAATGACATTAAAGAAAGATACAATTAATTATAAGTTTTCACCGTCCAACGGCTCCCAAGTTTTTTTCGAAGGACAAACATTATAGCTAGCTAGGTTTTATAATGAAGCATAAATGATTAACGTGATTAATTATATTGGGTTAATTACTAACAAGTTTTATCAGTGGTTTATAAACAGCCTATAATTTATTGAATAATGACAAAATTTGAGTGTTTAATCAAAGACTAAACTCTAAATATCTATACGATATATAACTGATAGTCCGAAGGTCTATCAACTACTTTTTTTTTTTTTTTTTTTGAAAGCCTATCAACTACTTTATATAGCTTAAAATTTTCATAAATAATCTAGTGAATTAATTAATTATTAGTTCAATCTATCACTTTTATGATTAAGGACAAGCTAATAATTAGTTTTGTATTTAATCTTAATTTTTTGAATTTTATTAACAACTAGCAGATAACTCGCGCGATACACGACTCATTTTATTATTGACAAATATGATATATATCAAATATAAAAATAAAAATAATTAATATCATATATTTAATTATAATTGTTCAGACAATGTAATTTCTTTAATATTCTTTCAATTTAACAAATGTGGCTTTTAATTTATTTCATTTTATAACTGCTTATTGATAAAGAATAAATCTCTTACTGCAAATATAGATTTGGCTAGCTTAAAAATACTTTTATAGTTAACTTAATATAACATGTGACTCTTGAATTTTTACTAATAAATAAGTGAGAGTTAATGAAAAATGTGAAAAAATATATATTAATAATTCATTTGAAATAAATATACATTTAATTAATAAACTTTCAATAATTAATAATATAAGAAAACAAAGAGTTTGGAATTGTTGGGAAAATGAAAAGTTTGAGACTGAAGTGAGAGTTAATGAATAATGTGAACAACTAAACATTAATAATTCATTTGAAATAAATATACATTTAATTAATAAATTTTCAATCATTAATAATATAAGAAAACGAAGAGTTTGGAAGAGTTGGGAAAATGAAAAGTTTGATATTGAAGAATATGAAAAGATGAAACATTAATTAATAAATAATTTAAAAAGATATGTATTTAATTAATGTATTTTTAATAACTAATAATTTTAGAAAAATGAATGGTTTGATATTGAAAAATATGAAAAGTTGAAATATTAATAACTCATTTGAAACGATATATATTTAATTAATGTATTTTCAATAATTAATTTTAGAAAAAGAGAAGTTTGGAGGAAGAACTGATAAAATAAAATATTAGTGGTGGAAGAATGTGAATAGTTATATATTAATAATTCATTTTAAATATTAATGATTTATATGCGTACGTGGGCAATCTCAAATATGAAAACGCCTACCTGGACAGCCTAAAAAAGAAATCATTTTTCAATTTTTCTATGGTATATAGATTAGTCTTTTTTAAAGAGAGTGTTTTACATTCTCCTTAGAAAGAGTGAAAGAAAATATCATTGTGAGCTCTCTCTCTCTCATTTTTTAATATTGTTCATGAGTGAACAATTTTATTCACTATTAATATCAACAGTGACATTTTTAGTTAAAGGTTGTACAAATCCAAATATATTTAAGGTACGTAAAATTAGACCGTAATCCCCAATAATATAATTTTGAGGAACTATCATGCATGGCACATCTTTTTTTAAAAAAATAAAATTTATTCCTATTTATTATTAAACTAAACTAAATAAGAATTTATTATTATTAAATAAGACAATTACATACATTTTTTGACATCATATATCGTCCTTTAACAAAAATAATTTATTATTAAGAGAGTAAATTATCTCCAAACTCTTCACCCATGGAGGAATCAAGCACTTAGAGTATTTATAATGGATTGAAAAATTCATGTCATACCTTAGATATGAGGAAAGTCGTATAATTTTTTTCACCAACAATACATCATATCTTATTTTACAACAACTTTGACGACCATATTTACTATATTTAGGTTGAAGAAAAGAATATACACACAAGCCAAGACTTTCTATAAAGATTACATTCCATTTGGTGAAATGAATTTAAAATGTTTTTATAATAATAAATATATTAATATTTTATATTAGTTACAATTTATGTAATAGAATTGTTGAAACATATCATCTTCTAAAACTTTCTAAATTTAAAAAATTATCATTTTCTTATAAGTATAAGGAGTGCTAATGCTACAAATGGTTCATGACTTAGTTGTTAAGTCATGGATTTGAGTCAAGTGAGTGCATTTCTTTATAAAAACCTGAGAAAGTCGAGAGTTTTACCTCACCCCATTTAAGTCCAACAAATCGAGTGATTTGATAGCGAAATTTCTAATATTTTCACACAAAAAAAAAGTGTTATACTGTTATCGTATATGTTTTGAGCAGTGATATACTTACACACACTTATCCATAAAGTTTTCCAACTCTCTCACTGTAGCTACAGTGAGCTACAGTAAATCACTGTAACTACAGTGAGAGAGTTGGGAAAGTTTTAGGGATAAGTGTGTGTAAGTATATCATTTTTTTATATGTTTTTACTTTTTTTTTTTTTGTAAGTTGTTCAAAATATAAATTAAAAAGTAAAACAGAAGTACTAGATATGAATATTGAATGAGCTCAACTGAACTACAATTAATTTAGTAGCTCAAAATTTAATACACAAATAATAAAAAGTGAAAGTCCCCACCAACCCCATCCTTATTCCAAGTTTCCCCCAACTTCTATCTCACCCCACCACTCCTTCAAAAATCACATATTCAAAAATCACAACCCTTTCTGACTTATCATTTAATGCTTATAACATTAACAACAACTTCTAAAAATCATTTGAAAACACCAAACATTTTTCATATCTAAAAAATCTTCCAAATCAAACCACAACATGGGCAGGAAAATGAAGCTTCCTTTTCTCTCCAAAAACACAAACACATCATCATGGCCTTGGCCCTCTTGTCACCAACCAAGAACCCTCTCTTTTAGAAACACCACCACCACCACCACCACCATGTTCAAGACCATTAACTCAGCCTACATAGATACTGAAACAACTGACTCATCTTTGTTTACAAACACATCATCATCAGAGTCAGCAACAGCAACAGCAACAGCAAGTTTCTCCACGGCCTCAGAAGAGCACTGCTCAAGTGGGGATCCAATAGAAACTGTCATTAGAGGTTTAAGATCAGAGAGGCTGTTTTTTGAGCCTGGCCGTGAGACAAGTTCTATTCTTGAAGAAGCTAAAATTCCATTCAAAGAGAGCTTGGTTTTGTCAATGGAGTCACAAGATCCTTACATTGATTTCAAAAAATCAATGGAGGAAATGGTGGAAGCTCATGGGATTAAAGATTGGGAAGATCTTGAAGAGCTTTTGTGTTGGTATCTGAGAATGAATGGGAAAAGCAATCATGGGTACATTGTTGGTGCTTTTGTTGACCTACTTGTTGCTTTAGCTTTTGCTTCTGCTACTAGTAGTAGCAACAGCAATGGTGATTTTATTACTTGTTCATCATCTTCATTAGCTTCTTGCTCTCCTTCATCTCCATTATCTTTCTACACTTCTTCTTCTGATGATTCTTCTTCAACCCCTTGCTGTTGTTTATCTTCATTATTAGAAGCTGAAGATGAAGAAGATGAGATTCAAAAGCAACAAACAGATGATGATGATGCCTCTTAAATCTTAGATAATTAAGTATCAGATGTTAATTTTTGATTCATTTAAATTCACTCTGTGTATATTGTTCAGTAGTTCTTAATTAGCTATGAATGAATGATAGTGACAAACTTTTTGATGACTTTCTCTCTCTACATCTCTATGTGGCCTTACAAAAATGTTTTACGTGCGTAGGGGATGCACACGTGCGATTATGTTAGGGTTAACTGTTTAAGGAAAAGCTTACTTTTAGGGAGCTATTATTTATTTTATTTTTTTTATTTTTTTAAGAAAATCTTAATATTTAGTCTATTTGTAACGTAGTTGTGGCCATTTGTAACATTATAGGTTCTCGATGTCTTGCCAACTCTCTTTTTAAAAAACCCAATAACCCATAAAGATATGCTATATATATATATTTCTAAATGCGAGGTAGAGATCTCGAATCTAACTGACATAACAAGTATAACTCTAAAATACTATAAATATATGAATTCAAATTTCTAGAAGACCCAAATCGTAATATTTATAAATTGAAAAAAAATTGAAAAAAATAAAATAAACTTCAACTTAGGGTTATTTTAAACATTGCATTGAATTATTTGTTAACAATTGACAAACTATGTACTTTTTTTGCGGGGAAAAAAGAAGTCAATGTTGTTAATCAGAAATTTACTTCAATTGCATAAGACAAATTAGCAACTTTACTGGAAACACAAGCTAATGAAAAACGGAGAAAGAATGAGGTTGCTTAAACGGCATTCTGTTACTTACTTATAGTAACCGACTTTTTGAGTTGATAATTAATGAAATAAATTAATAATCAGATCTTATCACCAACATACACGTGTACCCACTGTGATTAGGCAGTAATATCCGCCATTAGATTTGCTTCACCTATAAGTACATCTATGTACAAAACACTTTCATCAGATCAAAGTGATCATAGCCGCAGGTTTTGAATTTCACAGTCTTTTATTAATTGATAGTTACAATTCCAGAGCAGGGTTTTGGCATTGTCCTAGTCGCAGCCCCATAAATTATAAATGTGGAAAAACAATTTCATAATTTTTGAGAGTTCAAATATATATATATATATATATATATATAATTCAGAATATGAACAAACCCATATCTGCAAATAATGCAGTTCTGTAATGGCATCAAAGATATGTAGATAAAACAAATAAAAAGTTATTTTTCCTGCAAGAAATTAAAATGAGAATATTTTCCTAGGGGCATAACCTTATCAACTTAATTAGTGCCCATAGGAATTATGAATTTGAATATTTTTTTATTTTATTTTATTTCCTCTCTCTCTCTCTCTCTTTCTCTGTCAAAGGAGGCTAAATGTTAAGAGAAAAAACAAGCAAATGACATATTCTTTAGTGGGTCTCAGTAGATTGTCACTACCAGAAATTTATTGTGTTGCAAAGAGGGACCGTTGAGATATTAAATCAGAAAGATACATTATACTATAATTTTATTTCATCCCTTACTATATTTAGTGAAAGTCAAATCATTTTTCCAATCCTGAAGTCATCGAGTTTTTGCTCATCTAATACAATTGAATTTATCATTAGTGTTTTAAAAATTGGATACTGTTAATATATGTATATATATATCATGTAATTAAATAACGACTCCTAAAGATGAATGAAGATTTTTTCATGCATGGTGGGTAAAATTTTCCAAACTTTTAAAAATCTTGTATTACGTGTTTATTAACCATGATATATAAGATTAAAATGTAATTTACTTATGTTCTTTTTTAATAATCATTTATCCTAATCTTGATGTGAATGTAGTCTTCTAAATAAGTCTACCTCTAAGTTCTAGAATAGCATCCGAAAGAGTGTTTCGTAAAAAAAATATAATTAAATATATTTACTTAAGATTATAATTGAATTTCATTTTCATAAACAAGAATTAGATTCGGATTTCAAAGTTAAACAGACATTAAAATAATGTTACAAAGGAGTCACATTTCCGGAATTTATGGTATACGATCTTCAAAATGTGTTAATTATAAACAATAATTAGATGCCTCGGCGTCAATTTCAATGTTAAGATTCTTGTTCGAGCAGCGAAGCTTCTAAACCTTGTGCCACATCTATTTTAAATTCAGTTTTATAATTAACTGTGAAGAGCTAGATTATGATATAATTTAATGAAACGTTACCGTTTAATGTTTTATTATAATGTAACAACTCTAATTAGAGTAGCTAAGGCTTTTCTCAGAAAAATAATAAATTAATCAGATTCGGATTTCTAACAATGTATTTTTTCTTTATTTGAAAAAAAAATTCGAATTTCGAGCAATGTATTTTTTCTTCATTTGAAAAAGGATGAACCTATTTGACATAACTCTTACCATATGAAAGTAAAAGATCACGAATTTAAGTCCAAATGAATATATGGGTGTGAATTTAAAATAATAATAATATATATATATATATATATATTTATTGACGGTTGATTTTCGTTCCAGAGGCTATCTGTAAACTCACTCCTAGAATAATCATCTCTCAACTGTGAATTTGTTTGGTTTGGGGATCAAATGCAAACTTAGCAAGAAACAAGAAAACACACAACAAACAAAGGATTTAATATGGTTCGGCGGAATGGATCCAACCTACGTCTACAGACACAATGAAAATGAATTTTTTATTAGTTGGTTGGGTATGACCGACATGTCTATCTCTCGAGTTCGGCTGACCGATCTCTTACAAACTCCCTCTTACACTTAAGCTTTTATACTCTTTATTACAAGTTATGCGTTGATGAATTTGGCTAACCTCTTACAATGAATTCTCAAGCCCTTTATATACTAGGGCAAATTCTACTGTTATATTATTCTCGTGACGTCAGCCACGTGAATTTACCATCAATGCGATGACTCTCTTCCCCAATTGCTCTGCCAAAAGTAACTCTGGCACCTGACATCTCTTTAAACCAAGCTAATATATCATCTGCTACACGTTACCTCCAGCCTGTAATCTGTCACATCATACCTCTTAGAAAGGTGCAAGTTCTCATGTAGGGCTTATGTCACTTAATCCTGATCATACCATTATTATCACTTCGGCCCGCCCTACCAGGTCAGGAGACAGAAGCAACAACCGTCCTGACATCATGAACCACCTCAGTTCGGGCTCCACAGATGCTCACACTGTCGAATCTGATATCTTCCCATTAGGCCGGGTCGACAGTCATGGACCACCTCGGGCCTGACCACATCGGGCTCGGGTCCCTATGTTTGACTTCTCATCATTTGAAAGGACTTCAGATCATCTGTTGAGTGCAAATATCATCTTACCCTTCCTCGAGATTCTGACTTCTTGAGGGCCGAACACCACCATCAACATATGTCTCATAGTTCTTGGTATCAATGAGTAAACGAGTTGGTGCCGGGAACTATAAAGAAGATGGTGGAGCATGAAGCCGGAGACTGACTTGACGTTCTCAGGCTGATGCTCCGTTCTGATCCAGTCAAAAATCACAAGTCTGCCTCATCTCTCAGCAGGTATCACAACTGCAACCCTCAATGTTTCTTGTGAAAATCCATGTCGAGTTCACAATTCTGATCAATTATCTCAATTTCTGATTCATAACTTAGTTATCCATTCCATTAGGGCTTCTCCAACCGAATGTTGATTCGAGCTAACACTTGTCAGCTCATCCACTATCTTCCGCACTTAAAGAAGCTCATCTCGTGCTACCCTGAGCTGATGCATGTTTTTGACACGCTGCAATCCCATAGAGAAATGATCTGCAAGGATCTGGAAAAATAGAAAACAGACCACGAAGGAAAACTCACTTCCTCGGGCTATCATTAGAACAACAAGACTTCGGGGGAGAAATTCTGACCCCGAGCGATCACAAGTCACTTGGCAGCAATGGAATGAACCATTTTTGCTCCATCACACAGTAATATGACCTCAGCGGGACGTAAACCAGGCCCGAGCCGATAGAATAACTTGGCCACAAGGGAAAGATCTGTCCTTGTGCCACTCATCACTTGGCCGTGGGGGATAAACTCCGACCCCATGCCAACATAGATAATAAGGTCTCGGTGGGACGTAACTCGATCCCGAGCAAAAATGAACGTTTGCATACCCAATGCTACAAAATGGGATAGCCAGAGCTATGAGGGCATTCCCCCTCCCCGTGTTCGGCATACCCGATGGTATAGAATGAGATGACCAGACGCCACGAGGGCATTCTCCCTCCCAGAGGTCGGTATACCCGATGGTATAGAATGTTGAGGTTTCAACGGTACAAAATAGACCCGAGCCATAAAATCACAACGGCATCGACGGTACTAAAGCATACTCGAGCCATAAAATCACCTCGGCCTTGACGATATTAAAACATACCCGAGCCATAAAATCACCACGGCCTCGGCAGTACTAAAACAGACCCGAGACATACAATCACCTCGGCCTCGGCGGTACTAAAGCAGACCCAAGCCATAAAATCACATTGGCCTCGGCGGTACTAAAGCAGATCCGAGCCATAAAATCACCACGACCTCGACGGTACTAAAGCAGACCAGAGCTATATAATCTCCTCGGCCTCAGCGGTACTAAAGCAGACCTGAGCCATACAATCACCTCAGCCTCGGCGATACTAAAACAGACTCGAGCCATAAAATCATCTCGGCATCGGCGATATTAAAGCAGACTCGAGCCATAAAATTATCTAAGTCTCGACGGTACTAAAGCAGATCTGAGCCAAAAAATCACCTCGGCATCGACGGTACTAAAGTAGACCCGACCCATAAAATCACCTCGGTCTCGGCGGTACTAAAGCATACCCGAGCCATAAAATCACCTCTGCATCGGCGGTACTAAAGCAGACCCGAGCTTCAAAATCACATAGGCCTTAGCGTTCTAACTACCCGACCTAATGATTGTCGCTATAAGTGATGTTCGGCCTTCATAACCACTTGGTCTACATACTCATTCAGATAGCCGTTTATTACTAGGTATTCCACCTGCTCCCGCAGGTCCCTACATCCATTCGTGGCATGTCCATTTATATTATGGTGCATACAATAAACCATGTCATTTCCCTTCTCAATTGGGAACCTCCTCGTGTCGGCCTTAGTCAATAGACCTTTATCCTGAATTTCTCGAACTATTTAGTCCAGGGACCTGTTGATGGGGGTATACATTGTTCCTCCGGCAATGAGATGGGCAAGCGATCTTTTCTCTTGTATGTGGTTATTCTGAGCTATCGACCTGAACTCTTTTTACCTTGGGACTAGTCTCCTCACATCTCTGCCTAAATCCCGCTGATTTTCCGGCTTGAGTATCTTGACCCTCTTGGCGCCTCCTCATTGGACAATCTTCTCCCCTTCCTCCACTAGCACAGACTTCTTTGTCTGCTCCAAATCTGTGACATAATCTGGTATCTCCTGGATCCTAAGGTGAGACCATAATTTTCCGACCCTGAGAGCTCCTTTAAAATTTTCCAAGGCCTCTGGGGACTCATACGCCCCGACCTCTAAAACTAGGTCATGAGACCTATCGATAAAACTTTTCAAAGACTCGTCGTCTCCTTACTTCATCAATCTCAGCGATCCCACTATATTTCTTGATACCCAAGCTCATTTGAAATGCCGCACGAAGGACTTTCTCAACTGGGCAAAACTGTGTCAAGTTCATGAACCACAAGATGGCAGACCCGCCCAAGGTCAAGAGGAACACCTTACAGATAGCCTCTCCGACCATCCATTGAATCTCCATTAACAGAACAAACTTCTCTATATGGGACCTGGGAACCTTTGTAAACATCCATGGAGGGCATAATAAATCTTCTTGGAAACCCCATCACCAATATTTCCTCCGTGAAAAGGGATGTTGTCCCCAATTCTTGGTCACCCTTTGGTCTATCTTTTATATTTTACTCCAATTTTTTCATCTTCTTTCGAAACCAGCTCTTCATCTGGTTCTCGGAGTTTCCATGCTCTCGACCTCGGGCTTCCCGTCGTCTTCCATCATTGGTACAATGTCCTCCGTAGATGGGGACTTCATTACCTTCCCCTGGATATCGTCCATGATCGCTCTCCGCAAAGCTTGGACAATTGCTGGAGGATTCCAGAGTTCGTCTGCCTTCCTCTTCTTCCCACAGCTCTCCCACCGGCACGACTTCGACAATGACTACATATCTCATTCAACGGGTATTTCTCTTCTTATTATCACCATCTCAATCTGCTCCAGCGAGCCTTTTTCCCCTTGTTATCTCTTCTTTTATTTGGCTAGGACCCGCTCCCCCTCTTTCACAAGTTTTCTCTTCCAGCTTCTCCAACTTCTCCAACATGGTCTTCATGAAGACTTGAGTTGATTCTCTCTCATTCCGAGCTTCTTACTTTTCCTTCCGTATGGTTTCTTCCATCTTCTCCATCCATTATGTTGTCGAAGCCTCTGAAGATCTATGGTTCCCGTCTTCTGTCATTGTCTCAACGTGTTTGCTATTTTGTATACTGAGGTCTCCACAGACGATGCCAACTGTTGACGACTGATTTTCGTTGCTGGGGTAAATTGGTAAACTCATTTGTCGAACAATCCTTCATCAACTGTGAATTTGTTTGGTTTGGTGACCAAATATAAACTTAGCAAGAAATAAGAAAACACACAAAAAATAAAAAATTTAACGTGGTTCAGCGGAATTGATCCAACCTACGTCCACAAACACAATGAAAATGAAGTTTTTATTACGTGGCTGGGTATGACCGACCTGTCTATTCTCGAGTTTGGTTGCCCGACCTCTTACAAACTCCCTCTTACACTTAAAAGCTTTTATGCTCTCTGTTATAAGTTGTGCGTGGATGAATCTGGCTAACCCCTTACATTGAATTCCCAATCCCATTATATACTACGACAAATTCTATTGTTGCATTATCCTCGTGATGTCAGCCATGTGAATTTTCCATCAATGCGATGGCTCTCTCCCCCAACTGCACTTCCAAAAGTAATCCTGCCACCTGTCATCTTTTTAAACCAAGCTACTATATTCTCTTCTACATGTTACCTCCAGTCTGTAATCTGTCACGTCAGACCTCTTAGAAAGATGCAAAATCTCATGTAAGACTTACGTCACTTGATCTTGATCATACCATTATTATCACTTCGGCCCGTCCTACCAGGTCGGGAGACAGAAGCAATAGTTGTCCTGGTCTACTGAGCCACCTGGTCGGGTCGGCAGTCATGGACCACCTCGGGCCTGACCATCTCGGGCTCGGATCTCTCTGTTTGGCTTCTCATCTTTTGAAAGAACTTCATATCATCTGTTGAGTGCAAACCTCATCTTACCATTATTTGAGATTCTGACTTCTTAAGGGCCGAATACCACCATCAACAATATATATATATATATATATCTTTATCCCTATCAATAATAATATTTTTAAATGATGATCTTGTTTTATGGAGAGAACTATAAATGATTCAATAATAAAATGTAAAAGATGAGATTAATAAGAATTGTAAATTCAAATACATTACATTATGTTAACTTGTATGTTGTGTATTGTGTAAGATATTCAAACACAATTAATTAACATGAATAATTTATGAGCTAGTCAATATTGAAAATTTATATACTTTAATTTTTTTTTATTAAATTTAAAATGATAAACAATTGCTTACTTGTATAATCAATAGATAAATTTGAGCATATAACACTATTTTTTTTGGAATCGTTGGAAATCTCGCCGTCAAATCATTCATTCCGAGTTTAAGCGGAGTAGGTAAAACCCCGGCTGTCCCAGACTCTTAAAAGAAATGCACTCTCTGGATTCGAATCCAATACATTAAGGTGAGATCTTGAGCCATACACCACTAAATCATGCCATTTGGAGGACAACATATAACACTTTCATTTTATACAAACATTTGTAAATTCTAAAACATGAAAAATGATCAATATTATTTATGTGGCAGTTTCCTCAGGCCTTTTGGGTTTAATACAGCTTTCTATGCGGAAATTGTTATGGATAAGGATTAAAAATCACTTCAGTTGGAAGTGATACAATGTTGGTTCTACATCTATTCTCTAATCCTTCTGTTTTGGACTCAATTAAATTTTCATAACTTGCAAACACTTACGAGTCTTGCTTATTCTTCTATCTTTTGGTGGGCTAATACTCCTCGAATTATTTGTGGCACTTTTTTTTTTAATGACATGCATGGTTTACATTACCAATTTAGTTTTCATTTTTCTTTTTTTTTTTTCCCTTGTTTCAATTCGAGACCAACACTTTTTCCTTACTCGAGTTTTCCCTCTGGATTTGCTAATATGATTTTAATGAAATTTGATACTTTCTTATAATTTCTTTATAAGCCTGTCCTTGTCTTTTTTACTTATTTTCTTGTACTTAACTTTTAGATTATTTATTTATTAATAATATTCCCACAATATTTCGAAGGCCAACTTAGCATATGATTAGATGAAGTCTCAGAGGTAACCTAATTAGGATGTAAGCAGTGGCGGCAGCAAACGTTAGCTGTTCATGCCATAGTCCGGATAAAATTTATAATTTCATGTAATTTTCTATGTTATTTATTATCAAAAAATAAAAAATAGCCTACTAATATATATTTTAGCTACTCCTTAAATTAAATTTTGGTTACGCCACTGAATGTAAGATTTCATTTTAATATTTTTCTAGTAGCCATTGCCCATTGAGATCATTTACAAATAAATATAAATATATGTCCTGTTTCCCCCCATCCCTAGGCCCCTGCGCCGGTGCCGGAGAAGAAATGACATGAGTAACACAGAAGCAAAAAATAATGTGTCAAAGTTGTCAATCCAACGGTTTCTGTGACATAAGCCAATAGGTCACAAAGTTTAAAATACTCCCTCAGCTACCTACATTAAATAATTTTCTATCTCAGACCAACAAACCCCACCCTATGGCTCTTTACTCTGCAGGCTTTTACTTGTCAATAAGCTTCGGAGGAAACAAACACACATTTTCTCGGGAAAAAAAACGATTCAAAATTTAGGCATGGTAATAAGTGAGAAAATGACCCATTAATGACATCTTCATTTTCCGAGAAAAAGAAAATCATATTGCACGAAAATTTTAACCAAACAGTACTGAAGTTGGTGTCTGTCCCGTAATTATCTTATCTTTGCATTCAATGTGTAACGTGGGCCATGGAAACGATTTCGTTTAATGAGCAGGCAGTGTTCTTCAATTTGGGTAACACTAACCTTTTTGAAAATGTTGCAGATATTTTTTATTTTATTTTTTTTGAGAAGCAGAAAATTAACTAGTATTATTAATCACATTAAATAGACAAATAGCATGCCGTGATTTTTTTGAATTCAAATGAAATAAGTTTTTAATAGATAAATGAAAGAACAATTTATGAACTTATAAGTTGACACCTTGTGACTCGATTTTTTTTTTTTTTTACCACATTGATATCTTTCTAAGTAGTTAGTTTATGATCTTTTTCCTGATGCATTACAATTTATTAAAATGAATAATTATAAATTCTACCGAAAATTTCTAAATCACCAATGTCATGAAATAGTCGAAAATCTGAGTTCAGAACGAGTCGTATAGTTAATTTTACTTGTAAATATTTGAAAGAAAATCAACATCCAAAATATACATATAATTGCAAAAACTCTCAATCTTAAAAATGAAGTGACAGGTTGTTAGCGACATAGTCGGATAATGGATTTTGATGACGTCAATGAGAGAGAAGTCTTCAACGCGCAAATACAAGACAATACAAAAAGATGTCGAAGCATACGTGGTGAAGAGCGGAGAATGTGAAGACTAGCAGCAACTCGATATAATCTTGCGAAGTCTTAGCTTAGGGCTCTAATTGTAAGTGAGTTTATTCAAATGATCTAAATCTCTTAGGAATCATACATTTTGCATCATTTGCATTTAAAATGGCTTAGAATGCTAAAAGAATTATATGCACTTTATTTGCACCAAAATGAACTTCAAATGCACAAGTGCATCGGTAAATGATCTTCCAAAAATTAGCAAACGGTTGAATTAAACATCAAATGATATACCAGTAGATATATATGTGTCTCTAGTTTTCTACGGTTCAAACGGAACACAATTCTGATATATAGAACTTTTGCTAGAGCCATTTTACTACAACATGTTCATATGTATATTTTCTGCATACATGTCACATTAGAAAAATTCCATAAAATTCATATTAATGTTTTTGAAGCTGGAATTTTTACAGAATATATATCTATGTGTCTAGTTTATGTAGAAATTTACGGATCATGATTTGGAATTTTCTAGAGCAAATTATGGCCAAAATACCGAGTGTTGTCAGTCTTGACTGATCATCAAAAACAGGCATACCGGTATCCAAACCGGCATACCGGTCCTTGTAACCGGCATATCGGTTCCAGAGACCCCAAAAATCTTTTTCTGAGCCTTTTAACTTGCTAGGACCATATCGGTACCAATACCGGTGTCCATACCAGTCTAGCCTTTCATTTTACACATACTGGAACCGGCAATGACCAAACCGGTCACCAAATCGGTCACCATATTGGTGTTCATACCGATCTAACGGCAAGTTTCTCCCAACGGCTCTATTGCCGTTGGAGATCGGCATACCAATAAGCAGAGACTGGCATACCGGTTTCAACAGTGTCAGTTGGGGATGCTTTTCATTTTCTATTTAAATGAACCTCAATTCTTTTTGCCAAGGTTAGAGACTTGATATACAACCTTCATACACTTTCTCTAAGGCAAAAACAAGAGAGTTATCACACCTTCATAATCAAACACTCTCAAGCTCACACACTACACATTCATATCATTTGGTAGTGCGCTTAGATCACTTGGGGTTTGCAACTCACACAATCTTCTTTATATTTGTGAGTGCCCAAGTGTGTTTTACAATTTCATATCTAAAACACTTGCGGTTTGTGAAACCCCATAGTTTGGATAAATTGTAAAGGTTGTGAGTGCGCCTACGTAGAAAACTCAAAGTGTAAAGGTTTGGAGTGCACCTTTGCGGAAAACTCTTGGTTACGAGTGAGCCACGACAAAACTCGGCTTTTAGTGGAAATCTTCAAGTGCGGCTTGAGGGAGTGGACGTAGGCACGTTTGGCCGAACCACTATAAATCTCGGTGTCGTTTTCTCTATCCTTATACTTTTACTTATTGCAAGTTTATTTATATTTATGTGTGTTGAATAGAAAACTTGCATATAGGTTATTTATTGAAATAGAGAAAATTAACCTAAGTGCTTAATTGGTAATAAGAGCTAAAATCGGCAAAGATTTTTTAATTCCGCATTTATAGGCGATAACTCAATTCACCCCCTCTTGGGAATATAGTATTGTTGTCGCTAGTGCTTGTAGGTAATTTCAGAGGTAATCACTACTTGTGACAAGACCAATTTTTTTTTTTTTTTTTTTTGTATTTATATAAAAATACTTTTATCAAAGTTGTTGTATGAACGTATCAATATTGTGTATTTTTTAAAATATAATACTTGTTCAATAAAATAAATTTTAATCAGTCTAGAATTTTACATGCACCGCTTAAGCTTGAGTCAAATGATTTAGCGGCGAGATTTATAACATTTATAAAAAAAAATTATTTTAAGTTTATATTTTTCTGATAATTATTCTATACTGACGATGCAATTTAAAGTTTGAAGATAGTTAAAAAAAAAATAATAATATAATAAAAGAATGTGAAGAAGTAAATCAATATTATAAATAGAAGAATATAGTATAAAAATGAAGTTTGAACTTCGGAATTAAACAGTGAATGGTGGAACCTCGTTTGAAGTCTTTCAAATTTTGAGAAAGTTGAAGAAAAAAAAAAGTATGGAGAGCCCCATGTGTCATGGGTGTGGATCAATGGTAGTAGAAGATAAAAGCCATGATGCATGTAATTGACTGTCAAGAAAATAAAAAAAGGTTTTGGAAGATTAGTTGCTTTGGTCAATTGAAGAATATATAGGGGACAGATCAGTTCCAATATTAGGGATTTGATCAATCATCATGCTAAAGCTTCTTTAACTAAAATTTGAGTAATGTTGTTGTGATCTGTGTGGTTTGCTAGAAACCAAATTAGTTATTTTGAAAAGAGGAAGTTTGGATCAATTATATTCTCAATAGTGGATCAGGCAGAAGCATTGATAGGGTCTATTAGCTAGAAGCGTGCATGAATACTATGAAATACAAGAAACGTTGAAGAAAAAACCATAGATGTCATGGGAAAATAAAAAAAGTTTTGGAAGATTAGTTGCTTTGGTCTAGATCCGGCCGGCGGTTCAGTTCGGTTCCAAACCGGAATCGAACCGTCTGGTTCCGGTTTCGGTTCCATTAGGTTTTGATTAAAATGAATGAATGTGGATGCAGTAACAAATAATGAAGGCAAGAAGCTAGCTAGCTGGTTTGGGAGTGGTAATTTCATAATGACAAGTGAACCTCATGACGAGATGTGGAAGGGACTGAAGCTGAAGCAGTACCTCTCAAATTTGGTCAGCAATAAATAAATAATATAATTATATCAAATAAACTGCATAAAAAATTAATAACGCGGGGAACTTTAGTTAAGGTATTGATCTTCATATATAATGGCAAATCTTGTATTTGATCCCAATATGATCTTATTGATTTTGGAACAGGTGAGGAAGATAGTGACACTACATGAACATGATATATCAGACTCCATCACTCTTCATATAAATTAACTTGCTGTGACTAACAATAATATATGGTCATTCAAAACCTTCATTGACGTTTGTGCAGTATCTGTCATTTTCTCATAACTTAATTACTTGGACTTATGATTTATTTATTTATTGCAATTCTTTTTTATAGGCACCAAAGCTTAGCACTATTTTCTATGAACCTTTATAATAAGATCAGATCATGAGGTCTTTCTATCTAAGCTCATCTAATTAAAGTTTGCTACTATCATAGTTTTGTGACGATCCTTAAAACAACTTTAGGGTAATATCCATTTGGATTTTCTTACTGCATAACATATTTATAATCTCGACGAGTATTTTTTTTAAGCAATTTTTTTTAGCTGCAACCCCAAGTTCGAAGTTTAATTGAGGCATGGGTTAAAATATTAATTTTGAATTTACCACCCCTGCCTTTTAAAAAAAATATTACAAGTTTATATTTTATGTTGACTTGTAATGTGAGATGCGAAAATTGTGTTTTCGTAACTTACCTCCCTTGTTATATTTGTGCTTTCAAAAACAAACAAAACTAGCCTAGAAGCTTGGGGGCAAATAAGGGATAGAATCGTTATTATTGGGCCAGTCTCAAGCCCAAAATGCAGTGACCCAAATAATATATTTTGTTTTTCGAATTGAAAGACAATGGAGGCCCAAATGCTGAAACTAATGGAATGGGATTGGTTTTTAGTAGTTTATTATGAGATAATATTAAAACCCGATAAACAAAATTTGGTAAGTTCATATTGTGATTAATTTAACAATCACCAACCTTATAAAGTTTATGTGTGAAAAAA
>SKCR01052778.1:0-55514 GCA_019454045.1 Zanthoxylum bungeanum
AACGCCAATCGTTCGAACCCACAAACGAACGCAGCACTAACGCCAATCGTTCGAACGCTGCAACGAACGCACCACAAACGTATGTCTGATGCACAACAGCCAGAAACCGGTCCAATTGCACAAAGATCTTTATGAAAGATTACAACTCAATTGAACTTGTTTTGTCACGGACACATGCCAATAAAAAAGGTGCTAACAAAGGGGTCTGCAAAATGCTGATTGTCCCCAAAGGCTTGCATGCTTTGCTTAATATATTTTACTACCACGTTTTTTCTGCCACCTGCTACAATATGGCATTCATCCATTACTTTTTAATAAAGGCATGCGAATGTTTGTCCGCCTGCCAAATCATTTTTTTCTTTCTTTTTTTGTCCATTTTATTTCTCTTTATTTGAAATATCAACAACAAAATGATGAAGGTGTAGCTAGGATATAATTTGATGTAGAGACAAATGGATTTTTCGAGTTTTTGATTATATTACTGGTTATATATATGATCTTCCGATAATCAAATCTTTTCGATACATAAATTTTTTAACGTTAGTGTACTCTATTCATAATCACCGATTCACTAAGCTTCGTAAATATGTAAACAAATAATTCTGATAGTCCAAATTAACTTACCCAATTTGCCACCCAAAAAGTTAATAATAATAAATCAAACTTTAATTCTGGGTTCTACACACTTTTGACCCCCTACATAACATACTAGTTTTCCAACTTATTAACAATAATGATTCATCAAGGCTATTATTCTTTAATGTTACGACAACACGAAAGGGACCATAAAAATATAAAATGCAACTACCACCAAACGATTGGTAAACGTCTTTTCTATTTTTAAGACATAAATTTGACAATTTAATAATTAAATATAGTAACATTTGGGTGTTAGAATATTTTATTCTAATTAATTATGGATTTCTATTAATTTTGATATAGGTTTTAATAAAACGTTAACATAATTGATTTTGTAATAGAAATTAATAAGTGTTCATGTGAATGAACATTCACATTCACATTTTTTTTTGGAAATCATTAGAAATCTCACTATCAAATCACTTATTCCGAACTTAAAATAAGCATGTAAAATCATCGACTGTCCCAGACTCTTACAAGAAATGCACTTCATAGATTCGAACCCAGGACCTTATTATGAGGTCCTAAACCCTATACCGTCAAGCCACTCCCCCCTCAATAATAATTGAGTTGTTGATATAAAGGTAGGCTAATAGAAGATGAGAAATGGGAAGCATATTATTAAATACACATACTGGGCAATTTCTTTTGAATTTCCGAGAGCCTTTCAATAAAGTAAAGAAGAGAAATGCTCTTGGCTTAAGAAAAAATTAGGGATAAAAGAAGTTTATAAGGAGAGTAAGTTTTTCACCATAAAAAAAGGAGTAGATGATAATCTCCTCTACTTCCTATGTGATATCTTTTGTTGGTCATGTAGGTTCCAGAAATGTTAAGGAATCACAGAGGCCTAAACCGTGGCTTTTAACAGCACTGAATAGTAGCCTTGTGGGGAGGTAAATGGATTAAATTGGTTGTTGTTGGTCTACATTTTGTACTATTGTGTTATATTATAACTTTGTTTTTGCCTTATTGAGGAAAAGAGAAGAAAGGGATGAAGAGATTTTTATTTTCTATTTTACATATAGGTGTGAAACACTTTTAGAATTATATTCTACATAGGAGTTTCTTTGTCTTTACTTGTATATATGTCCATCCGATTGATTTTCTCCTACTCGTAGATTTTGGTGGGGCGGCTTTTGGACTGAGTTCGAAGATTAATATTATCCTTCTGATGATATTTTTGTCAACTTTACACTTGAGCTTTTTGCTTTCTTTTTTACAAGTTATGTAATTGTGGATACGAATTTTCACCTGAAACCCATAATCGAGAATCTGGATTCTATGGGCACTAGCGAACCTGCAAAACAAAGGTAGTATGAGCGAGAAGTACTGTCCACCGGTGTGGTGGAAGCCGTAGGCTTTCCGACGCTCAAGTCAGTAAAGTGGATATGACGGAAGTAGGGAGAATAAGGCTTAAAGTTACCTCAATCTCAGTTTGTTTGCCGTGGGGGCAAGGTGTTTGATATTTCTCGGGTGATATGTTGTGTAATTGTGTAATATTCCCCCCTTTCTCCATGCCATGAGCCTTCTCTTTTATAAGTCATCTGATGGGGCGTCATTTACCCTCCTCCTGCCTGTTGGGATTGTTGGACAATTATTACCCATAGCGTCACTATTTGTAAAAGACATTGTAGTTTTTGTACAAATTAACTATGTGACAATGGAAATTGCTATTTTATCATTTTGTAATTAGATTACTTAAATATATAAATGATAAAAGTCCTTATGATTAGTTTCGGATTATAATATATGAGACAGTATCAATCCACTAAGGTTTAATCATTAAATATCCCTAGTCGTAGTATTATCGAGACTGGACATAGATAATGCGGAATAGACTAGTATTACACTTGTGCGTGTTGTGGGAGCATAACGACATAGTTCTCATATATTTGAGTATTATTATAATTAATTTTTTTAATTCATAATTAATGTTTATCAATCCCCCACTTGAATTTAAAAGAAAAAATTCATCGAGCAATATAACATAAGGTCGTGCATAAAAAAAGTATCTTTCGACTTGAACATTTACATAGTATTGACGATACAGATTATACTAGAGTAACTCACAGTTTTGAACTCTATCTCTGACAACGTTACACACACAAATCTTTCAGGGTGAAGTCAAAAAGCCTGAGCATTACGGTCGTACTCGTATATCTCAGTATAGTAAATGCTTTAGAAATTTTTGCCTAAAATTTCATAGGAAGCAGCCAACACTTCTACATTCACATAGGTGTGTCTATCAAGAGTACTCATGTAGCTAGGTACTCCACTCTACATATAGTATAGAACATATTAAGAGTTAAATAACTCATCCTTCTATCGCTTCAGGATATCATACTCTCAGAATGGAACTCACAAATAAAATTATATCATGATTCATCATCACTTCATGACTTGTTATTACTCATTGAACCTATTTCTTGGGATCTACAATCTATTAGGTCGGGCTACCATCATAAGTGACTGTCTAATGGCAATAGACCCATTCTTTTCTAGGTATTCGATACCTTCTCTCTTGCTAGTCCTTTTATCAAATGATCAGCTAAATTATCATCAGTCCGTACGTGATCCATTCTTACAGCTCCAGAAGAGAGGTATTTTTAACTGTACTGTGTATCTGCATTCTCTTACTGTTATAATAACAGTTCTAAATATTTACAATAGCCGCGGTACTATCACAATGGATCAAGACAACTGGTATCAGTCTCTCCTACAAAGGGGTATCTAATAGCAAGCTTCTTAATTAAGCTGCTTTTTCACTATCTGTTGCTAGTGCTTGTTGGGATTTATGTCTTATAGCTTCATGTATTGTAAATAAAATTAATTATTGTATAATAATAAATGCATTATTCATTTTATCAAAGTTATTTGATTTATATCGCATATTGTCCAATTGTATTGTTTACTCTTGTACCTTTAGACTTAGTGTATGTTTGATGCACAAGAGGATTTAAGTCTAAAGCTAGTAATCTAAATAATCCATAGAGAGCAAACAAAGAGGGTACTTTGTTTATGGTTTATATATATAAAAACAAATAAACAAGTCATGAATCTAATGGAAATCATTAGAGTTCTAATAAAGAAACAAGAAGATAAAAACCGAATTGAATCTCTTGCTCTTTGGACATCACTGTCTTTGTCTCCTATTGTTACTCTTCAAACTTCCTCCTTGAATCTCTCTAAAATATATGTTTTTATGTTTTGTGCTGTGTATTAGTCCCCTTCTTTGAGTCTTGGACAAACTAATCTATTTATAATAGAGTCTTAGAGTCATTGGGTATCTTAAAACCCTAAAAATTAAATTCTGGAACGCGTGTCCAGTACGAGGCGTTGCGGCGCTGGTCAATTGGTGCTGCGGCGCCCTTCTCTCGAGAATTTATATGGGCGTAGTTCTGCCGAGGGCTCCGCGGCGCCTGGGCTTAGGCGCTACGGCGCCAAGCTTTTTGTATTCATGTATGGTAATGTGCAGGCACCGCGGCGCCAAGAAGTTGGGCGCCGCGTCGCCAGTGATTATTTTTCACTGGTTCCTATTGCTCTCGCGCGTGTCCGATGCTTCCGAAAGTTTCCAAAACACTCGTATTTACTCCATTATTGATGTTTTACTACTAATTCCTACAAATAAGACATAAAAGAAACTAAAAATACATTAAATGACTTGAACATAAAAAAAATAGTAAGCAAAGAATGCCATAATAAATGTGTATAAACCGCACTCAAACACCCCCAAACTTGAGATTTTGCTAGTCCCGAGCAAAAGACAAAATAAAAACTAAATATAAATAAACAAATAAATTAACTAAATTACTAAGCCACTTTCGTAGGGATCACGATTGCATTTAGCGTATGCAACAAGCCTTTAAACCCTTAGGCGGCCCTAGTGGATGAGTTATAGTCTCGTGAGGGCTTACATCGACGATACCCACAAACGTCATTCACACACAATCACACAAAAATATAAAAAAAAAAAAAAAAAAAAAAAAAGCATAGTCCCGATAGTTACGCATAAAATTATCCTCAAATAAAGCTAATAAATGAAATTAGAGAACCTTTAAAATACCAATGCGACTCGAATCCAAATTCTTGAGTAAATCATCTAAGCTAGACTCACAATGTGTGTAAAGGATCATTCACAGCTTGATTACTAAGTAAGCCAACTTAATGATTTTGTTTAAAAATTGAGATCGATAGATCAAACCAACCTAGATATCTCAATTAAGCTTTGTAATTGCTTTATTTTTGTGTTCAGTATGGTATGATTTTTTTCCTTTTCTTGTCTCTTTTTACTTCTTTTTGAACTTTTTTCCAAATCACCTACCCTTTAAGGTAGTATTTCTCCTCATAATGGTCCTAATACTCGCCCATAAGTAGCTTCACGCTTATCGGTTATAGGTGGTTTATTTTCTTTCTTTAGAGACTTTTTTTCCTTTTATTTATTTCTATCCATACCATACATCACACACTAGAAAATCAAGATAGATATCTAAGCAAACAGTCATTTATCGACATGCAATTTTTTCAACTAGTCACATTGTCAACTACTTAAGTTTTCACTGCTAAAAATCTATAATTGAGTGCTTACGAGTTTAACATATATCAACTACTCAAGGCATCAGGTAAAAGTAAATTGGACACTTATCGTTTCTAAAATTTCACTCATAAACAAACAAAATTAATTATAGGATTTATGTTTTACTACCTATGACTAAAAACAAATAATCTTTTTTTAACTTAAACAAATAAATAACAAGTAAATAACATGCACACACCCCCAAACTTAAAACTTGCATTGTCCAATGTAAAGAAGATTAGAAAAAGGAAAGGAACAACTACTACGTGTATGGAGTTGATCAAGCCTCTACTGGTTAGAATTTGGTTGCGCTGGCGTTGTGCGTTTCATGCTATTTGCATAAATAGCATGCAAAACGAATAAATAAACAAATAGCACCCAATAAAATAAAAATTAGAAATAAAGAAAATAATAATAAAATAAATGTAAGGGTTGCCTCCTCGCTAGCGCTAAGTTTAACGTCTTCAGCCAGATGCAACCACCCAAATAGTCATGGTGGCTTAAATGTAATAAACTGAGTAATCTTATCTTCCTTCTTCTTTGATATCCATCAGTTTTTATGACATGGAAAAGACAGCTTGGCAGGCTGTGGTAATTTATTCATAGATGGTCCCCCAGAAAATGTAGATTGTCCCCTAGTTGGAAATTCTGGACTGCACATTCGGTAAAATTGGCTCTGCCTTCTTTTTAACCTTCTAGAGATCATCTCCAAGTGAGCACTGATCTTTTTTTTCCTTTTTTTACGCGCGCTTTGGGAGTGTTTTCAGGTTTAGCTGCAGAGAATCTTCCTTTATGCATAGCTGCACTATGCTCGTAGGTTGCTGTAATACTGATTCACCCTGCTTGTTTACAACTCCCTTCTCTACCATATCTACCTTCTGACATTCTGCACCACCTTGAGAATTCGGGATAGCTCTGAAAACATTTAAGGTGACTTCTTCATCTTGAACTTTCATTTTCAATTCACATTTGTTCTCTTTTTCTGTTACTGTTTCCTCCTAAAATACCATTTCTTTTTCTTTACTGCCTAAGTCCTGAGAGATGTCTTTAATCACTTTTCCGCTCCCAAGGGTTATGACTTCAGTATTACTCGGATACATTCATATTTGTTGATTGCCCATGGAAGAAACAAGCAACCCAATTTACACTTCTAAAGATTTCATATTTGCCTCTATATTGCCCATTCGTGTTTCGATATTATCCACCCTTGACTCATTCTTCTCAAACCTCTCTGAAGTTGTGGATACAAATGTGCTCATGAGGTCTTCTAAGGAAGGTTTCTGCTCAGCTCTTGGATAACTGAAGCCATGAGGAGGTTGCAAAACGTTCTCCATATCAGCATATGAAAAATTCGGATGATAATAATTAGGTATAGGAATGCCTCTATTGTTGTTGAAGTTCCGATTGTTCACATACTATATACTTGTTCAATTCATGTTCCTCTGTTGGGTATGAACATTCCATTAGCAGAAACAGCTCCAATAAACAGTTGGCTCAATTGATTTGTCAATACTTCTAGATGAGTCGTGAGGGACGATACTTGAGCTATCAGTGCACCAATATGATCTGCCATTGCTTCTTTTCCAACTCTTCTTGTAATATATATATATATAATATATATATATATATATAATATTATATATATATATAATAATAATAATAATAATAATAATAATAATAATAAATAAATAAATAAAAAATAAAAAAAAATAAAACTTAAGACGAAAATAAAAACAATAAAATTATAAATATAAAAAAATTAGAGTTAAGATTATTTGGTAATAGTATTAATGTGAATTAAACAAACAATCCCCGGCAGCGGTGCCAAAAATTTATTGTGATATTTTATATCGTACCGCAAGTACGATGTGAAGTTTTAGTATAAATGAGTTAGAGTATCGAACCCATAGAGATTGCGTTAACTCCCACTAAATACTAAAATTGAAAATCCTAACTTTATTTAGAAAATAAATATAAAGATTAGATTTTAATAAATAAATATAAAATATATATATATATATATGAGGAACTAATACGATAGAGATTTTGGATCATGATTTCACCTAGCCGTCTCATATGTATTTGTCATGCCAATTAATTCTTGTTCAGTTATATGTTTATAAGTCAAGACTCCGAAATTATCCATTCCCTCTCTCGAGCATCAGTGAAAATATCATCAACTACAGACTTTGATATCTCTATAAAAACTATAGTTAACAACTCTTACGCTTTGTGATTCTATGTTAACGACTTCAAAGGAACTTATATATTCTCTCGAACTCTATAAAATCCTAGGTTATATTCTCTAGATCTATTCAAATCCCCTTTCTCGAGTGATAGATTTCAAACATATATCATCATATTTGTGGCCAGCAAACACAAGGCATTAAACTCAATAGAATACAAATAAATTGAATAAAATTTCATAACAAAATTCACAAATAATTACAAGATTAAAATATTAGTTACATCATTCTTCAGAATTAAGGAGTTTAGTTCATGACAATAGATAAAAACAATGATAAACAAGTCATGAATCTAATGCAAATCATTAGAGTTATAAGAAAGAAACAAGGAGATAAAACCCGAATTGAATCTTTTACTCTTCGAATGTCACCGCCTTTGTCTCCTCTTGTTGCTCTTCAATCCTCATCCTTGGATCTCTCTAAAATATATGTCTGGGTGTTTTGTGCTATGTATTAGTCCCTCTCTTTGAGTCTTGGAAAAACTAATCTATTTATAATAGAGCCTTGGAGTCATTGGGTATCTTCAAATCCTAAAAATGAAATTCTGGAATGCGTGTCAGTATGGGGCCCTGCGGCACTGTCAATTAGTGCCACGACGCCCTTCTCTTGGGAATTTGTATGGGCGTGGTTTTGCCGAGGGCGCCGCATCCTGGACTTGGGGCTACGACGCCAAACTCTCGGTATTCATGTATGGTAACGTGCAGGCATCACGGGACAAGAATTTGGGCACCGCGGCCTAGTGATTATTTTTCACCGGTTCCTGCATTCTGGTTCTTGTTGCTCCCTCGCGCGTCCGATGCTTCCGAAAGTTCCCAAAACACTCGTATTTACTCCATTATTGATGTTTTACTGCTTCTTATAAATAAGACATAAAAGAAACTAAAAATATATTAAATGACTCAAAACATAACAAAATAGTAAGCTAAAAATGTCATAATAAGTGGGTATAAACCGCACTTATTCCTTTACATATGAAATAATTTGTGCTAGTCAACAAAATCATTTTTCGTTGCCCTCATCCATCATAAAAATTCAAAGCAGAATTTCAAAAAAAAAATGGAGCTCACTGTTGCGTCCGGAATGGTTGAAAATGGTGGAAATGGCACTTCGTTTGTCAAAATCCGACACAGGGACCAAAATACAAAATTTTCAGTAGTTATCGGAGTCAAAGTGCAATTTCTGAAAGTTCATGGGCTAAAATATAATTTTGAAAAAGTATAGGGACCTTTCTGAAATTTACAAGAATTTTGCTGACGTGGCAATGTTGTTGAGGTGGAAGACACGTGGCGCTGACTGGATGACAAGTGACTGCTGACTGATCTTATGACGTGGCAGGCTAACTAGGATGCTGACTGTGCGTGATAGACTAACGTGTCAGATGACTGGATGCTAACGTGGCGGCTGACTCAGCGTCTTCAACCTTCGTTGGCGAGTGCGGCGCGTAAAGCACGTGGGCGCGCGTGGGACAGTCTCTAGAAGGCGAGTGTGGTGCGTGCGGCTGACAGGGACCTACGTTCGATTGTCGGAAAATACCACCGTGCTCGTCTCATCGTGAAAAAGCCGATGGCATGCTCATGTAAAATCCCGCCTATGCCAGGATATTACCGGTAGGAGACAGGAAAACCCATCTCCATAAGCCTTTGATTCTAACGAAATTTCGGCATGATGTATGCAGAACATCATACAACCTGGCTTATAGCCAACACCCCGAGACAACCTATTATGCAACTCATAACATATACAAGCATCAACTAGGCCTCATGCCTGGACTCAATGAACAAAATATAAATAACTTGGCCTCCGGCCAGAACTCAAAATAAAACCAAACTTTTACATAACCTTTACATATGTAATAGAAATGTAAATATAATACAAGGGGTCGTGAAGACCCATAACTCGACCCATGACTCCATGACTTTATTGACTGCAATTGGGGCGATCCTCTGACATCAATGTCTTCACCAAAAATCCTGCTGGCTCAGTAAGTCTGCTACTGACCTGCAAAACTAACAAACTGTTGCGGTGTGAGTCATAAGACTAAGTAAGTAATCATGCAAATATTTAAAGTATGCATTAGCTATATAACTCTTATCTATTTTACAAACATATTACCTGTTACTGATTCTTTATTTTGACAACTCACATACTTAAATTTTATTTACCACTTACAATAACAAACATCCAAATTAATTACATCAAATTTCTTTATCACTAACTAACATATCAAGATCCATCACGCTTCTGTTGCGCTACTTTAATTTTCTCTTTACTTTCCTGTACACTCTGTGCTAGTCTAGGTTAGGCAATTATAAAACTTACTTTCTTTACTTTCTTAAAATACCATCAAATCAGTATAATAAAATATTTTTCCTATTAAACATCCAACAGACTAATATTAACCATATAAACATGTATATGAACTTATATAATCATGCACAACCATACAATACACACATACATCATTTATAAACACATAGATACAATCATGCTATCATGCATTAATGCCAACTATGTGCATCTCAAATGTTAACCAGAATGTATAATTTATATGCATAACTTATAAGCTACTCTGTTCTTTAATCATGGCATGCTTATAGAAATTGCTTTCTGGAAACTTCTCGAAAACTCTTTTCTGAAAAACTTTTTCTGAAAACCCTTTCTGAAAACTTTATTTTACTTTTCTTTCTGGAAAAGCTCTTCTGAAAATTATATCTGAAAACTAAAAGCTATTTTTGAAAACTGTAAACTGTATCTGAAAACTAAAAGCTGCTTTTGAAAACTGTAAATTGTATATGAAAACTAAAAGCTTCTTTTGAAAACTGTAAACTGTATCTGAAAATTGTGTCTCTGTCTGAAAAACTGGACGTATGAGGGCGTTACGTATCGTCGTCCCCCCATACGCCTATCTGGAGCCAGAAGTGCAAATCCATGACTTTGGGGCGTTACGTATCACCGTCCCTCAAAGCATGCCACTACTGTCTCATATCTGGTGGTCTTGGGGCGTTACGTATCGCCGTCCCTCAAGCCATAAATTGGAGCTGAGAGTGCGGATCTATGCTACCACCCAAGCTCAAACTGGGGTTTTGGGGAGTTACGTATCGCCGTCCCCCTAACCCATCTGGAGGATCTGAGAGCGTCCCCTCAGTCAATATGTGCACATGTCTCTGAATCCGTCAATTTCCAAGTATCCGTCAATTCTGAACTGTATTTCAAGTTACATACTGGGGTGCGTTTTTATGTCATGCCCCGGAAATTATAAAACCATACATTGTATATCTCAAAACTGTAAGAAAAATATTTTTTGAAAAACATTACTTTCAAAAACATCTGAAACTCTTCTTTTAAAATACTTTGAATCCTCAATTCTCTCTCTGAAAATCATAAACCACACATATGCATGTTCATTTCTAATACTTTCTTTTACTATAACCATACTTTATTATATGCTTATTCCATAGTACCACAGATGTTCATGCATATGTTCATGCACGTGTTTATGCATATGTACAAAGTAATGAATTATGTATTCTATTCCTTATATGCTTATACCATTTTCAATATACTTTATATACGTATTTCATACATGCTTACTCACAATATAAACTGTCATTACTTCAACTCAATTCTCACGCCAACTCAATATTTTCGCAATATACTTTATACACATTTATACCATCACAACTTAGCTTACCTCCATAACTTACCTTATTGATGGCTCACAAAACAGTATAATGTATAGTTATATTCATACACACACAATCGATCATGATAAACGAATGTATGACTTTATATATATATAAGTTTACTTATTCATTCATTTTCATTACTCTATAATCATTTATAATCATACTATAGCATCTATCTCAACAATAAGCTTATTTAGGCATTTCCAAAATTATTAATTATGCTTAATCAAATACATACAAACTATATATATATATATACTTACTTATTTCTCCTATGTAACATACATGCTTTTGCTTATACATGAATACATTCGTGTTCTTATTTTTGTGTTCTTCTATAGCATTAGTTTATTTATTTTTGTTTCCTTGCAGTTTATCATTCTTTAAATAATAATCTAATTCCTTATGGTGTAGTTTCTACAACCCTCAATCCCAAGTATCATTATATTTTTATCAGGTGTATCTGCTCACATATCATGTATACATATACTTATCATTCTTATACCTATCAATCTTAGGCTTACTAGTATCTTAATTGCATATATATTCTTATATATATAAATGTGTACTTCATGTTTATGGTTATACATATACTTATAAAATTACTCTATTATCTATTTTCAAAACATAACATGTCATAAGAAATCATCGCATGAATTACTTACCTGGCTAGGCGGACACTCATGTCTTGGTCCAATCTGTCAAAATAAATAGCAACACAAGGTCAAAACCGCTATTTGCGGAACTTTAGACATCTCTATAATAAACTACGGGCTTTCCCGGAATAATCAAATCAAATACAAAACTTATCGGATTTTTCCCGATTCATCTATAATCACTCTAATACTCATTCTAAGTCATTACACACTGTTCTAAACTAACTCGGTTGCTTAAATTCCCAAATTACGCGTTTGCGGAAAATCTTGCGGAAACGTTTCCCTCCGAACTTATCCAGAATGACTTAATTACCCTCGCAATACCATATTTATATCATCTTTATAATACGGTCATTTATGCTCAGTCGCGCGAGAAACTCTGTTTTACCAGAAACTCGCTAATTCTACCGGATCGATCTAATTTTTTCGTTCTCACTCGAATTCTACAACAAGTATCGTTTTAACATATTAAATCACATCCAATTCATTTCGTGTTAATTCGTTACACTACGGGACTACTGGAAGCATCTGAATATATAACGATAAATTTTAAAATAACGCATTTTTAACGGAGAGTCGTACCAAAATTTCGAGGGCATATTCGGACTCCCAACAGCCATACGAACGAGCTGGGATCGTCGGAATTTCGATTGGAGCTACTGTTCATCTGGGTTTTACTGTTCCCCTGCGGATTTCTTCCTCGTTTTGCATGCAACCGAGCCCGGATCGGGAAAAAACCGTCACCACTACCTCGTAGTACTCATCAAGGACTTCGATTTGGCAGGTGGCACGACTCGTGAATCGAAGCGACGTGCCGGAACCAAGAACCTCAAAGACGCGCCTCTTTCTTTCTAAAACGCGTCGTTTCCGGCGACATCTCCGTCGCTGCTGGTGGCCAGTCCCTACAGGGTCACCGGACGAAGCTGTCAGTGGTGGCCCGCTGGCGTGAGGCCGGCCGGAGGGCCACCGGCGAGAGCTCCCCACTCTCCCTCTCTCCTCTACGCCTCTTTCTCTCTCTTCTTTTATTTTTCTTTTTTTTGGTTAAATCCATAATAATAATAATAATAATACAAAAAAGATCTAATTTCCAGAAATTACCATGATGCCCCCACTTATAAGGGTATTTTCGAAAATCAACGATTTTGAAGCCCTTCCGACGTGATTTTCGTAAAATATTTAACACGAAAGTTGTTCGTCTTAAAAAAATGAGTCTGATGGTCCAAGAATCAACTCGATCAGAGTTCGTTTGCTAATTCCGTGACCAAATTCATAAACTTTACGCTTATAATAAAAATCGCGTAACTGATTCCTTGAGACGACGCGTCTTCTGTTGCGACAACTCTTCACTTTATATTATTCTGACCCATATAACATCGCTTGAACTCTTATTCTTCATTATCATCATGTTCCGAGACTATAACGTCAGTCCGGGAATCTTCTAGAAAAGTCCCGAAAATCTGGTATGTTACAGCTCAAAATCGATTTTTAACAACTTTCGTCGAAATCGATTTTCCGAACCAAAGCTCTGTTTTTGAGTTTCGGGATCTCTCCGTGTAACATTAGCTCCTGATACCGCTTGTTGTGATATAAACAATCACTATAGAGGAGAAATGAGAGAAAACTTTTCTTTTATTACTCAAACAAAAGATTTACCAAGCAAACCAAAGCTTTACAAAAAACTTTCAAACTCTTTACTCTCTATATTGAACTCTCTGTTTGGGATTTCGGGATGCTAAACAATGTGATTTGGGGCTCCTTTTATAGCTGCTAAAACCGTGTGCTACAGTACCACACGGTTTGGCAGTTGGCAAATGGCAATGCGTTTACGCGTTCTGCATGTTGGATTGCAACTTTCAAACGTGCAGCTGTTATGCATTTGCATGCTGTCATGCATGCATTTGCAGCTGGAACTTGGAGTCAACAGTATCAAAGTCTTGGAGTTGTTTATGGTGACCTTAGTACCTCTCCTCTCTACGCATACAAAATCACCTTCTCAGGGAAGTTGAGTCTCCATGAAAATGATGAGGAAATTTATGAAATCACGACCGCGTCGTATACCTTTGGGAGATCTTCAAAGCTTATACTTTTGATTCCGAACAAATATTTTTTAGGTGTGAGTATATCAATCGGTTTTGTGCAAAATCGATTGAGAGAGAGTTTTATGGGCTTGTTTTATTCTGGGGACGGCGGGGCTGACATACCACTAGCACAAATTTTGGGCAGAGTCACGAAACGTCTTAAAGAGAGCGACATAGTCCGCGACTCAAGCCAACTTCAATTTTTATATTCCTGGTGAACGATAATATCTTTTTTATTTGTACAAATTACTCTAACAAATTAAATTTTGATTGTTTTAATTATTAAAACATACATAAAAAAATTATAAATATTTAACACAATTTAATATTACTTTTCATCCAAATTCCAATCACACTACCATAAGGGTATCAAATGGTCAAAAAAAGAATCACAATAACAAATTTCTTTTTTATCCGATGATTTTATCACCTAGTGAGAATATGAATTAATCAATAAGCTTATCAAACTCTGTCTTAAACTACTATCTAAATCTACAAGGAGCCAAAAATGGAGTTGTTAGTTGTTACTTTGTGACCTCCTTTTAATTCACATTATTCAATTATTCGGTTTCTTGTCCTCTTCTTCAACTTTAGAGGGAACCCACGTAAGCCGTGACGCATGCAATGCAAAGCTACTTATATTTTGCATTAGAATAGAGGATTGTATTATTAATTATTATTATTATTATTATTATTATTATTATTATTATTATTATTATTTATTGTAATTTGTAACGCTGATTGACCCGAGACAGTAGTCTCTGCTTCTTGTCATGTCTTTGAAACTATAAATAACGAACACATGCAACCCACGTTCGATGTCAATTCTCTTGCCTTTGTGTGTTTCAGGTATGTTTCTACTGAAAACACACGAGAATTAACGATTGTATTGAGAGGTATATAGTCCTTATCATTATTGATACATGTTGTTAGACTGTCAGTCTGTTACTTCTGGGTTCTTGCTTTGTTTGGTTGCTGAGAAAATGTAGGAAAAGAAAAAATGGTTCTGGGTTTTGGATTTTACATTGGTTGGTTAATGATAAAGCTAGAACATTTTGAAGGATTGAGGTGGTTTTTTATTTAGGATATGGATCGATGTCTGTTTACTCTGTTTTCTTGGCAACCAAATGCATGGTGGTTAAGTATATGTTATTACTTTCCATTACAATGGGTTTGTTTTATTTTGCCTACATGAAGAGATCGTATGTGCCAATTTAGTTGCATTTAGTTTCCGGTATTAATATATGAATTTGATTTGATCTTCTTGCATTTAGTTCATTGTGAGGAAAATCAAAGGCAGCTTTTGGAGTAATTTGCTGAGTAAAACACACAAAACTTTGTCCTGCTCTCATTGTTTCTTGTATGCTAAAAGATATTATGAATGTATAATGAGTCCTAATCTAGTTATGAATCTTTTCTAGGTGATTAAAGATGGCTTTTGCACCATTGGTTTGGTATTGTCGACCAGTAGCAAATGGAATTTGGGCAAAAGCAGTGGAAAGTACTTTTGGTGCATATACAACCTGTGCAGTTGACACTCTGGTGATTTCCATTTCACATTTGGTTCTTTTGGGGCTATGCATCTATCGGATATGGCTTACGAAGAAAAATTCAAAGGCGCGAAAGTATTGTTTGAGTTCGACTTGCTACAATTACATGTTGGCATTGTTGGCATGTTATTGTACAGCTGAGCCTTTATTGAGATTGGTGATGGGCATTTCTATATTCAACTTGGATGGAGAGACCAGCTTTGCTCCTTTTGAGGTGGCTAATTTTACTTTTTTCTATTTTCTTTCTCTCTTCTCTGCTTTCTTGATTCTGCATTTGCCATTTATGAATCTTTGACTTCCTGATGGTTAGATGATACCTTTATCTTTCTAACTGTATGACATGCAAAATTACTACATCTTCTCTTGCAGATGGTTTCTTTGATCATTGAAGCCCTTGCTTGGTGCTCCATGCTTGTAATGATTAGTTTGGAAACTAAAATTTACATCTGCGAGTTTAGGTGGTATGTGCGGTTCGGAGTAATTTATGTTTTGGTTGGGGATGCTGTGATTCTAAATCTCATTCTTCCAATGAGGGATTACTACAGTAGGTTAGTTTATCTTCTGTTCAAGAAGTTATTCCCTAAAGTGTGTTTTCCTTTTACTTTTGTATTTTCATTTTAATATCGTAATGCAAGTAAATGTAGGTGTATTCTTGTGGTTTCGTTTACCTCCCTTTGTTTTGTTTTCTTACCGGAGCTCTAACATCAACGATATTGATAAAACTATAAAGTGAGGTACATTCATATTTATGGTGTAATTTACTTATTGCAGATTCACGCTGTATTTGTATATCAGCATGGTTGCTTGCCAGGTTTGTTGATCTCTTTAATTTCTTTCTCCTGTCTTCTATTCTTCTATTTGTTTGTGCTCAATTTGCCTGTAATAATTCTAAGTGGTCTTCAAACTAATTTGGATCCCCAATAGAAGGTTTGTACTGTTCCAAGCTGGGTTCAGCTTCAGGCTATTAAATGTCACTTACCTAGTTACCTTAACCTGGGAAGGCCACAGGGATCTGAGCCCATTCTGGTTTATAGGAACAGAATCAATTAACTTTGCTTTTATCTTTGTTTCATTGGAAACCTTAGTCATTTTAGTCTGTGGCTCTTCCTATGTTGTAGGTTGTATTTGGGATTCTTCTTCTTGTTCACATTCCTAAATTGGATCCTTATCCGGGTTACACTAGAATGCAACCTGAGCCTGTTGAAGATGCTGAATATGAAGCACTTCCAGGAGGAGAGCATGTCTGTCCTGAGAGGAATGCCAGCATACTTTCCAGTAAGTAGTTCCTTGATCGAGTGTTCCTGTGAAATAGATAGCTCGATTGTTGCTGCATTTGATTTTCTTTATTGGTCAATTAAGACACAGGTTGCTGAACATTTGATGATTACAGCTATCTACTGATGATTTTCTGTGCTGCCTACTGTTAGGGATATATTTTGGATGGATGACTCCGCTCATGCAGGTAGGCTATAAAAAGCCTATCACTGAAAACGATATTTGGAAGCTAGACACATGGGACCAGACTGAGATTCTAATTGAAAAGTGTGCATCCATGGCTTTCCTTGTAATTGTTTCTACAAGAATTTAGAACATTATGGCAGAGCATGTGTATTCTTATCTTACCAGACGGAACTGAAAAGGCTGATTTGACTTTTGCAGGTTCCAGAGATGTTGGAATAAAGAATCTCAGAGATCCAAGCCATGGCTTTTAAGAGCGTTGAATGATAGCTTTGGTGGAAGGTATTGAGTAGACCCATTGTTCTTTCTTGTTCCTTCTGTTTCAGATGGAATGTTCTTTCTAACAAGAAGATGTCTTATCCGTCTATCTCATTTACCTAATTCCTCCAACGTTTTCTGTAGGTTTTGGTTGGGAGGACTTTTCAAGGTACTGAGCTCATTCCCACATTATGGATTAAAATGTTCTCTGAACTTGTTTAATTCCAAGAGAGAACGAGCTATTCTTGCATGAATTTATCTGGCAGTTTCCTTTGTTGTTAGTTAAACCTCCTTGTCATTTACTCATTTTTGGTGATTTTGAGTTTCATAACCTTGAAGTTAAAATGATCCCGTGCCGTAACCCGTGCTCACCATATTCACTGTTTTTTTACTCAAAGTATAAGAGTGTCGAAATAATAAAATAATTTGATATATTCGGGATCAATCCATAAGGAATAAATTTAATAAATTAAAATAACTTTCGAATAACAAAATAAAAAGTGTGAATTAATTGAAATGATGAACCATTTTAAATTAAAGTATAACAATAAAATTAAAATATTGGGGCTAAGAAATCCAGTCTTAATATTTCAAATATAGAGAAATCTTACTTTTTATAATATATAAATTGTCATTATTACCCAGTTAATTTACTTCAGGAATTAATTATATCAAAATATATAAAACTAACCATATAGGTGGTGATAACATTTGTATATAATAAATTCATATAGGTACTCAATTATATCAAATTATATAAAACTATCCATAAATGTTGTAATAAAATTTTTCATTAATTAGTTCAAATTTAAATTACTCTCTCAAATAATATGAGGTAAGGTATTAACTATGTCAACCAAGATGAGATTGTCAATAACGAATCAATACATCCACAAATATAAGAGAATATTAAATATTAGTATTCAGTTACAAATCATATATTATAATCTAAGTAAGATTAATTTATATTCTCAAATTAAGAGTTTCACCATTTACCCCAGCAGAATGAAATTAGCTACTCATGTTTTGGATTAAATAAAACTCATAATTTTATAAATGAAAGAAAAAAAGATATAAGAAAAATAAAACACAAAAAACACTTTTTCCAAATTCTTCAAGAGAGAAAATGAAAGAAGCATGAAGAAAATGAAAGGTGAGCACATCTATTTATAGTAGAAGTGTTCATCTCTCAATTATAAATTACAACTTTCAAATCAAATACAAATAAGAAACTTTTACTAATTTATTTTTTACTTTTTTATTTTTTGACTTTTTTTGATTTTTTATTGATCATTTCATTTCAACTTTTATTATTTATTTATTATTTTTTAATAATTAAAATTACATGTAACACACATGATTTCTTCATCAATTTCGACCTTGAAAAGATTAGAACTAGAAAATCTTATAAAGAATAAAATTGTAGATATTTGAATCTTCTTTCATTTGGAACTGGTATCGCCTCAATCCGATATCGGAATAAAAAATTATGGTCAAATACAAAAAGTGCGCAAATTTGGACTTTCTGAAATTATACACTGTTAGAACGTCCTTTAAGTTTATGGCCTCGAAAATCCAAATGTCATGTCCATTTTTCTAGTTATGCACCCAAGTATTATTTCGTCTACATAAGAAATAAAAATCACAATAAAAATATATAAAATATAAATTTAATTATTATTTTACAAATGTGCTAAATTAAGAGGATTAATGAAACTATAAGTGTAAAATGATTATTTTTCCTTGATTAAATGTACACTTTTAGTATTCATCACGCCCCCAACTAGCTTATTACCAGTCCCTAATAATTCAAATAAAAACTCAAAAGATAAATTCTTATCTAAGTTAACAATTATTTTATGTCTTCTAAATTATCAAATAAGCCGATTCTCTCGTATTTTTTTACCATTCTTCCATACACATATAAGACAAAGTACTAATCAATTTATTGTTCCCACCATATTCATAGGTCTTATTGAAAAAAGAGTTATATTTTTTTACTTAAGTTATATAAGAATTCACTTCATTTTTTTTGGCAATAACCGTTTATTTATGCCAAAAAAAAAATAGTTTTTTTTTTAATAATACATCTTCAATCCATGTAATGAGTTTTGGGCATGTGACTCTCATACCAGTTGGCTTTAGGGCACTAGATTTTAAGACACCGCTATGGAATTAATTGCTCGGATCTCAAATGTTAAAAAGAAAAAAAAAATCTAATTTCCTTAAGCTTTCTCCTTAACCCATGAAATGAGCTTTGAGCCAGTGACTCCCAGACCAGTTGGCACTAAGTGTTAAAATATCCATATGAGCTTAGTTGCTCGAGTTAAAGAGATTATAAAATCAAACTTATTCACATTTTTTTTTACAAAACTTAACATTCTTTTTTACAAAACTAAAACCCTATCGTTTTACGTGAATAATCACTGCTTGCTGCTGTAAGATATCCGGTTACTAAATAAAAATTTGATTATTATTATCGTCATTTCTTAAACTAATTCATGCTCTACTGTTTTACGGGAACAATCACTGTTTGCTGAGGCAAGATGTCTGATTACTAAGTAGGAAATTAGATTTTTAGGAATAAAAATAAAATTACACTACCTTTAAGTGTTACCTTAAATAAATTAGAGAACTTAATATTATAAAATTTTCACTTATAACCCATGATCATATGTTACCGTGTATGTTGATAATACTTGTCAAATAAGCATATGTAAATCAAACTTAATCAATATTATGGAGAATTCATAAATTTGAATGATTCAAAAGAAAAAAACAAAAATAATTTGTTACGAATTACATTGAGATGTATCTCAGAAGTAAAAACTCCTTACACTTCCATCTCTAAATAACAATTTCACTTGGTTAGTTAAAAAATTATTGATGGTTTGTGCGAAGTTTTTTTTGAATAAAAACATATAAAAAATAACACAAAAAAAAAAAATTTTACACATAAAACTGAAAGTGACCTACAAGCAATAGCGACAAAGAATCTCTATACCCAAGAGGGGGTGAATTGAGTTATCGTTATAAATTCGGAATTAATAAATCTTTACCGATTTTTAGCTCTTATTACCAAATGGGTACTTATGTTGATTTTCTTTATTTCAATTAATAACCTATATGCAAGTTTTCTATTCAATATATATAAACACAAATAAACTTGCAATAAGTAAAAGAGTAGGAATGGAGAAATAAGACACCGAGATTTATAGTGGTTCGGACAAACGTGCCTACGTCCACTCTCTCAAGCCTCGCTTGAAGATTTCCACTAATCTCGAGTTTCCGTGGTTCACTCGCAACCAAGAGTTTTCCGCAAAGGTGCACTCCGAACCTTTTACAACTTTGAGTTTTATTCGTAGGCTTACTCACAAACCTTTACAACTACCCAACAGATGTGATTTCACAACCACAAGTGTTTTTACATAAGAAGATTTCAAACAAACTTGGTCACTCACAAATATAAAGAAGATTGTGTGAGTTGCAAACCAAAGTGTTCTAAGCTCACTATTAAATGATATGAAGGTGTAATATGTGAGAGCTTGTATGAGTGTATAAGATTATGAAGGTCTGAGACACTCTTGTATTTGCCTTAGAGAATGTTTGAAGATGTAATCTAATGTCTCTAACCAAGGTAAATGAGTTGGGATTCATTTATATAGAAAATGAAGAGCAGTCTCAACTTTCTGCTGCGACCGGTATGGGTACCGGTATGCCGATCTGGGGCTCCAACAGATACTAACGGCTATATTACCATTGAACAAGTATACGTTAGGCTAGTATGCTAACCGGTATGAGGATCGGTATGGTCTGTGCCGGTTCCAATATATGTGCACAATGAAGAGCTTGACCGGTATGGTCACCGGTATGTATACCGGTTTAGGTCATGCCGGTTTCAATAAGCGAACTAGCCGTTGGGCTCACCGGTATGGGATCGGTATGGAGACTGGTTTGGATTGTGCCGGTTCCAGTAGCCTTGTAATACTTAGGTTCACCGGTTTGGTAATTGGTATGGGACCGGTAAGGTCCGTGCCTGTTCCAATGAGTGTGCAATCCTTAGCATCTCACCGGTATGAACACCGGTAAGAGATCAGTATGCCGGTCTCAGTATCAAAAATACAGATATGAAGATTTTAATGCATTTTGTACATGAACCTAATGCATCTAAGTGAATATGCATGATCCCTATGAGCTTAAGCACTTGAATATTACAATTCACATTACAATGAGAACCATAAGCTAAGACTTTGTAATATAATCTTCGATTTACCGTTAGAACGTATGCTTCGACATCTTTTTGTGTTACTTCGTATTTGCACTTCGAAGACTTCATTCTTGTTGAATCATCAAAATCCAATTACGCGACTAAATCACCAACAAAAAACAACAACAAAATAGAAACAACATAATTTTTTTTTTTTTTTTTACATAAAACAACAATACAAAAATAAAAATATTTTTTTTAGATAAATAAACACAATAATGAAACACAAAAACGAAAACTATATATTCAACTATCTTCTCCCTCAACCAAATTGAGACATTGTTCCCAATGTATGAATAATAATAAGTAGAGTTTAAAAGACATCACTTGGTTTAGGGGTGTTCCCGATGCAGTTCGGATTAATTTTTTCGTTTTACACTTCAAACCGCACGGGTTGGCGGTTTGGAAAATTAGAAATCAAAATCACAAATTTGATAAGGAAAATCGCGGCGGTTTGGTCAGCGGTTCAGCGATTTGGGCGGTTCGGGTCAGCGGTTTGGATTATAAATTTCTTTTAAAAAAAATTTGTGTGTTTTCATATAAAAATTAAAGAGAAAAATACCTAATTTTCATTTATACAGTACATATTGTCATATGATTAATAAATATGTTAAATTTAATGGTTAAAGAAAAATAAAAATATAAAATTATGTCTAATTTTAACACGGGTCGACGGTTTTGGCGGTTCGGCTCGTAGTTCGGGACATAATTTATATTTTGTGCGGTTCTGGTCAAAACCATGCACTGACCCAAAATTTGTGGTTCGGTTCAGGCTAATCCGAAATCATTTTCAATATTTTTTCAAACCAGGTGATTCAGTTTGGGTTGGTACGGGTAGAGTCGGGTTGCGGTTTGAACCGAAATCGTGCACACCCCTAAACTGGTTAGTGTGGAAAAGGCAATTGAATCAACAACACTATTATTTAACCAAAAAAATTACATATTAAGATTCAAGTCCACTCTATGTTTATTGTCACGATCGATATTTGACCAGTCCAACTTAGAAAAATTGGGTTAATTCTTGGTTCATAGGCTAATAATTGGTCAAATAATTCATCATCTTTTCTTGCTATAAAAAAAAATATTATTTGCCCGTTTCGAAATGAACCCAAATCTTGTAGCACCCTCAAGAAATACTAAAAGAAAAAAATTATCTACATTAAGTAGTCCAATGAGTTGTCGGTGAATGTTCAAATTCGCCCGTGATGCAACTGTTAATATTTCTTCCAATATGTCCAACCCACCTAGTAAAGCAAAAAAAATGTCAGCATGATAAATCATTTCAGTAAGTCTTTTAGACATACATGAGACAATGTAACATTCTTCATTCGATTTTCCGATGAGATTTTCGTCTGCCAAAGTTTTTGGGATGGTTTTTAAAAACTTGGTCGTATCCCTCTTGCACGGCCTTTGAAACACATCTCATCAATCCAAGATTATCACAACTATCTACTCAGTGCATGTTTCTTTCCGCCATAACTCTACCTAATTTTTTTTCGCTCTCTCTTATTTGGATATGTCGAAGAGAAATAACGAGCTGTATTTATAAATCCTGAAAAAAATGAGTAATAAATGCACTAGTATATGAAAATGATAATTGTCAGATGAACAGTAAACTAGATCGTGAAAGTCAAAATGTTAGATACTGTTGAAAAAATTAAAGTAAAGGAAATCAAAATAGTAAATTACTTTAAATTGAGACAATAATTTAAAGTAAAAGGAATCAAAACAATAAATTGAAATAATATGTACCGGTAGTAGTGATTGTGGCTCACATCTTCATCTGGTTTTATGTCTAGTAATGACTTGAATGCCCTCTATGAGTCGGGGATATGCTTATCATATAATTTTCTTATAAATTGGCAAAGAATTTTTTTAAAGTTAAATTCTTGAGAGTGTATTGTGTCTTTCTTTTTGAAATTGTGTATACAAATTGCGAATCATTCGATGAACATGTCCACTGGGATGCATCTTAAGAGTTAATGATATATCCTCTAAAGACTCCTTACTCAAGCCATATCTAATGGATTGAATTTTATTTTCGTGATTTTTAGACATCATTCCTAAATAATGACAACGAGTATTGCATGTCTAGCGTGCACATTTATAACAAACACCTCCTAATTATTTAGCTCTACGTTTCTTAACAGATGTGATTTTCTCTAAACCAGGCATGTAAAAAATGGAGAAGTTAGATAACTCACATGCCAAGTGAACCATTGCTTCAATTACCCAACGAATATCACTAGGAATATCATTGATCACAAGAAGCCTCATTCTTTCTGTGTGTGCTTTGTAAATTTTCAGCATAGCATTTTGAGGGATATGATGAAAATAATTGTGGAGTTTTGCAAAAGTTTCTTCCATACCTTAATTGTAGGGTATCAATAATTTTAGGAAACTAAAACAATCGACTTAGAGTCACGGAGTATCGTTATCCGCTATTTAACTAGGGTGTAAGACTCTCACAAAAAGAAAAAATGCTGCAAAATATAAGGAAAAAAAGGAAATTAGATAAAATAAAATAAAAACTTATAATACATCAATCATAACACACTGAGTTTGAAAGGAAAATGGATTCTTGAAAATTTGAACACTCTAAAAGTAGTTTTAGACATTGTCCATTTACTTTAAATACTTCGTCATCCATAGAGATTCTCAATGTCAATAGCTTCATATAGGTAAACATGTTTCAATTCTAAATGGGCCACTCCATTTAGAATTCAATTTTCCAAGAAATAAATGGAGGCAAGAATTATAAAGTAAAAACTTTTGGCCAATTTCAAATATTTTTCATAAAATTCGACTATCATGAAAAACCTTAATTTTAGCTTTAAGAATTTTTTGCTTTCTCATATAAATCATTCCTTAACACTTCAAGGTCATTTAATTGTAGTGTACGTTCATGACTGACATTTTCAAGGTTTGAATTGAATGCATTAATAGCTCAATATGTCTTATGCTCAAGTTCTACAGGCAAGTGATAAGATTTTCCCTAAACTATATGACAAAGAGACATTTACAATGACATTTTGAAAGCTATTTCGTAGGCCCAAAGTACATCAATCAGTTGAAGAGACCAATCTTTGCGAGGGTTTTGATGACTCTTTGGGTTTGGTTTTGGTTGTGGTTATGCAGGAATCCTTCATTTCTCATAAATGGTCAATGCAAATGTGATTTTGGCAAAAGTATCTTTCAGATCACTCAATGTTTGCATATTTTGGTTATTGATGGCTTCATGTTTCTCAATGAATGCATGCAAGATATCCTCTAGGATTTTCTTAGGAGGTGGGACGTATGGTGCATACTTCTGAGAATTTTGGAAATTCTAGTGTATTTGGGCAGGTTATTGCGATGATTGTGTTTAGTTATCATTCCTCCAATTGAAGTTTGGATGGTTTCTCCAACCAAAATTATAGTTTTGGGAGTATGAGTTTGGATTTGATCTTTTGAAAGTTTTTATAGAATTGACTTAGTCATGAAGACATTCTTGCAAAGCTGGCAAGGTTGGGCAAATTTATGTGACATGTTAATTTGAATTACATATATCACATGTAACTTCTTGAATTGACTTAACATGATCACTCTTTCGCATTTCTAATGTCTCAAATTTTTTAGCTAAAGATGCATATTTAATAGAAAGATCATGGTGTTCTCTAATGTTAAACATGCCTCTGCCATATGATTATGGTTTTACAGACGAATCATAAGTGCCAACTGTGTCTCAGTGATGCGCATTCTTTGTTATATGTTCTATATAATCTAGTGTATCCTCGAGACTTTTATCCCTAAATTCACCATTACACATCATTTCCACAACTTGTCCACTTAGGGTGTTAATCCCTCGTAGAAGTAGGAAATCAGCCTCCATATGGATAAATATTTAACATTTCTTTAAATCTCTCCCAAAATTGGTAAAGTGTTTCCCCCGACTCTTGTGTGAAAGTTGTTATTCTTCTATTAAAATAGTTTGTCATGTGAGGAGGAAATAATTTTTCCAAAAATTACTCTTGCAAATCATCCCATGTTCTGATGAATTCTGACCTAACATTATGCAGCCAAATTTTAGCTTTATCCTTTAAAGAAAATGGAAAAAACTTGAGTTGAATTATATTCATGTTGTAATTTTGGACTGTGCAAGTATTATATTCCTCTTCGAATTCTGTTAAGTGTTGATAAGAATTTTTTGATTCTAGACCATGGAATGTAGGTAAAAATTGGATGACACCCGGTTTGAACTTGAAACGTGATGCACCTGGGGGAACGCACTGCAAGATGGTGATCATGTCCTAGTGGAATTCATGAATTCTCTGAGTGTCCTAAGATGATTAAGATCGCCATGCTGATACTCATGTTCTACCTGATCAACTGGATTTTCATCTCGGCCAATTGAGTTTTCATTTTGGTTTTTAACCATTTTGACTGACGATGAATGTGATAAAGATTCTCTATTTATTCTACCACTAGATGATTGAGACCAACGTCTCATGAAACCTAAATGCAGGTCATATGTTAAGATTTAAATATGCAAATACAATACTTACAAAAATAAAAAATAATAAACAAGAAAAAAAGTAAAAATAGATGTCAAAAGTAAAAAATACAAATGTAATGATTAGATTATAAAAACATAATTTGATTCTTGTCAATTCAGGTCTCAATTGAATTTCTCGTTCAACTGTCTCAATTTCTTGAATTAGGTTTTTATAAAAAATTATTGAAGAATCTGTAGATGGGGATGGTTCAAGAAATTCTTAGTGCAAACTCCATTTTAATTGAGTTTTTTTTTTATCTCATATAACCTTGAAGAATCAATTACAGAGTTTGTCTATACTTGGGATGTCTAGGTTCAGAATTCATTTTGGATCAATCATGACATCTTGGATCTACACAAATGTAAAGAAAAAGAAAAATGAGAAAAATGAGATACATAAAATACAAAAAAAAAAATACAAAAAAATGAAAAGAAAAAATTGCAATGATGTTAAACTATTATTCTATCCACTAAATTATATTTCCCGGCAATGTAGACGATGATTTTCACCGAGGCCTACAATTGAGATTTCGTAAGGAGGGGGCACTGGCGATCCTGCAAACAAAGAAAGTAGAGTGAGCGTGGAGATACTACCCACCGGTGTGGTGGATGCCGTAGGCACTCCGACGCCCAAGTCAGTAAATGAACGATGGGTGAAATAGAGAGGTGGTCAAGGTTAGATGGTACCTTGAACTCCGATAGCTGCCGTGAGGGCGGTGGAGGAGGTGTTTAGAGAGAGCGCTTGTAGAGAGAATAATATTGAGCTAAGTGAGGAAAAAAAATGAGCCTTTCTCCCCACATCTCCTTCGTTTATATACTCGCTTTCAAGGGACCATGGGTATTTATTGCTCATTGATTTCCTATCCTTTCATGAGGGGTAGTTAGAGCAATCGTCCGTTGGTAGGCTGAAATGGCTGGCCCTTGTTTATGAGGCTAGTCATTAAGTGATCTGGCTGTTGGATGGCCTTTTGGTCGCAGATGTTGCCACTCATTGGGCTTGGGCTTGCATAGTGTCTCTGGGCTCGGTTATAGGACCTCAGGGGTTTACTTAGCAGTGGGCCTTAAGTGAAAGGGCGAAATTATCCTTGGACCAAATTTGGACCATACAGTTTATCCCCTACTCTCTAAGTCAATGAGTCTTTGGCTTGGAGAGTACTCGATGAAAGTGTCGTCTGTGAAGTGCCCAGTCATTCGAGCCAGATGAAGGTTGGGATAATGAAATCGACTTTGCTAGTCCCATATGGGAAGTACCCAATTAATTTGGACCAGATGAAGATCAGATTATAGGCCACGCGACACGTGTGTTCCGTATTCGCATCGAAGGTAACAGGCCTGTGGTTGGGCGCCCTGTCGTAGGGTCGGGCATCCTTCGGACGGTAAGGCCTTCGGTCAGAAGATTGCATGCTTCCTTTAAATGTCTCCTTTGGTAGGCTAGAAGGACCCACTCCCCTCTTCCGAATGTTAAAGATCTTTCTCTACTCGTGTTTCTCCTATCTTCTTCCCATCTGATCTCCGTTTGGGCTCTCCTCAAAGCCTCGTCCATAGTGTAGCACCGATTTTTCGTCAACTTCTTATAAAGGCTACTGTCTACCTGCAAGCCATTCCTGAACGCTTCTACTGCGGTCGGCTGGTGGAGGTTTGGGATAGCTATTCTCTCTTTGTTGAATCGCGAGACGTATCTTCGAAGGGACTCTCCCTTCCGTTGTTGGATCAAGTTGAGGTCGTCCGTCGTTTTCTCGAACTTGCATGAACTAACAAAGTACGCAACAAATTTATCCTCCAGTTCATTGTAGGATCCAATCGACCCAAATGGCAGATTTATAAACCAGGTGAGGGCTGGACCGGCTAGCGTTTCCCCAAAACCTTGACATAAGCCCGCTTATCTTTGATGGGGAGTGAGGCTTATGGACATCATCTTGTACTTGTTGTGGATTATATGGTCGTCATGGTCGGTTGATCCGTCATACAATTTCATCTCCGGGGGGCTAAACTTCCGGGGAAGTTCAACGGAATTAATCCTTTCGTCGAATTGAGTATCGGCCAAAGCTCCTGACCTGCTCTTTCTCAACGGTAACCTGACCCCTAGTATACTCGCCAGGATGGCCTCCTTGAATTCTTCCATCTCCTGACGCATGGTCGTAGTCATCACTGCGTCGGTTGGAAGACTTTGGTGAGTGCTTCTGCGGCCTGTAGGTTGATTTTCTTGTTGGGAACATCCCTCTCGCCCCAGCTCTGGACCCCCCGCCGAGTTCTGTCGACTACCCGGAGCTTCTGAGGGATTCACCAATCCCGATTGGTCGCGAGGAGTGGTGAGTCGCTCCAACTGCCTTTGAAGGTCGCCATTAGTGGTCTTCATGGTCAAATTCTATTCTTCAAGTATGTGTAAGCGTTCTTGAAGAAGGGCCAACTGGTTGGCCATTGAGTCTGTCGGCTCGCCGCTTGATGCCATATTTATGCTTTGGAAACTCGTTTCTATGACTAGAACTTCGGTTTGCTGTGAATCGCTAGGGCCCCACGGTGGGCGCCAAACTGTAGACGCTGATTTTCACTGAGGCCTACAATTGAGATTTCGTAAGGAGGGCACTGGCGATCCTGCAAACAAAGAAAGTAGAGTGAGCGTGGAGATACTACCCACCGGTGTGGTGGATGCCGTAGGCACTCTGACGCCCAAGTCAGTAAACGAACGATGGGTGAAATAGAGAGGAGGTCAAGGTTAGATGGTACCTTGAACTCCGATAGCTGCCGTGAGGGCGGTGGAGGAGGTGTTTAGAGAGGGCGCTTGTAGAGAGAGTAGTATTGAGCTAAGTGAGAAAAAAAAATGAGAACCCCTTTCTCCTCACCTCTTCTTCGTTTATATACTCGCTTTCAAGGGACCATGGGCATTTATTGCTCCTTGATTTCCTATCCATTGGGAGCCAGTTACGATTGCGCTTTCATGAGGGGTAGTTAGAACAATCGCCCGTTTGTAGGCTGAAACGGCTGGCCCTTGTTTATGAGGCTAGTCATTAAGTGATCTGGCCGTTGGATAGCCTTTTGGTCGTAGATGTTGCCACTCATTGGGCTTGGGCCTGCATAGTGTCTCTGGGCTCGGTTATGGGACCTCAGGGGTGTACTTAGCAGTGGGCCTTAAGTGAAAGGGCGAAATTATTCTTGGACCAAATTTGGCCCATACAGGCAACAACTCCAAAAACTTAACACACTCCCAAAATGATTATTTACTCTCAAGTATGAGAATGTCGAAGTAATAAAATAACCTGATAAGTCTGGAGTTGATCCACAGAGAATAGATTTAGTTAAATAAAATTACAATTCGAGTAACAAAATAAAAAAAAATGAATTGATTAAAGTGATGAATAATTTTAAATTGGAGTACAACAATAAAATTAAAATGCTCAGGTTAGGGAATCTACTCTTGATATTTCAAATATAGAGAAATCTTATTTTTTAATAATTTGTAAATTGTCATTATTACCAGTTAATTTACTTCATGAATTAATTATGGCAAAACATATAAAATCAACCATATAAGTGGTGACAACATTTGTCTATAACAAGTGCAGATAGATACTCAATTATACTAAATTATATAAAACAATCTATAAAGGCATTAACGAAATTTGTCAATAATTAGTCCAGATTTAAATTACTATCTCTTATAATATGGAACAAAGTATTAACTATGTCAACTAACATGAGATTGTCAACAGTGAATCAAGACACTCACAAATATAATAGAAGATTAACTATTGGTACTCAAATTACAATTCATAAATTATAATATAAATAAGATAAATTTATATTACAAATTAAGAGTTTCACTCTTTACCCCAGCAGAATGAAATTAGCTAATCATGTTTTGGATTAAAAAAACTCATAATTTTATTAATTAAAGGAGAAAAGATTACAAGAAAAATAAAACACATACGACACTTCTTCCAAGTTATTCAGAGAGAGAAAATGAGAGGTGAGCACATCTATTTATAATAAAAGTGTTCATCACTCAATTATGAATTACAAATTTCCAAATCAAATACAAACAAAAAATTTTTACTAATTTTTTTCTTTTTTATTTTTTGTCGATCATTTGTCACAATCCACCCAAAGGTGGATTGGGACTTTTAACTTTTATTTATTTATTATTTTTTTATAATTAAAATTACATCAACACATTTGGCTTCTTCATCAATTTCAACCTTGAAAACCTCAAAATTGGAAAATCTTACACCAAATAAAATTGTATATATTTGATTATTCTTTCATCGGGAACTAGAATCAACTCAATCCGATATCAGAGTAAAAATTTATGGCCAAAATGTGAAAATTACGTAAATGTTGACTTTCCGAAATTGTACACTGTTGTCACGTCCATTTTTCTAATTATACATCCAAAGTATTATTTCATCTGCATAAGAAATAAAAATCACAATTAAAATATATAAAATATTTATTTAATTATTATTTCATACATGTGCTAAAATTAAGAGGATTAATGAAACTATAAATGTAAAATAATTACTTTCTCTTTATTAAATGTACACTTTTTAGTGTTCATCAACCATTTGTAAACTAATTTCACATGTAGCCTTTTTCAATTTTTCACCTGATTTTTTATCATGCAACTTATAGGAGTTTCAACATCTATAAGTGATGCACAAGTAACACCGAGACTAAATTTTAGATTGCACTAGACATCTCAAAGTGTAGTGTTTTCCTTTGTGTGTGTTGAAGACTGAGTTTCATTCCAGGAGTAATTCGAAAAAAAACCATTCCTCGAACAATCTCCCTTCAATTATGAATTTGTTTGGTTTGGGGACCAAATGTAGAGGTAGTAAAAAGATGGGAAAACACACAGATAAAACAGAGGATTTAATGTGGTTCGGCGGAATGAATCCAACCTACATCAACGGGCACAAAGGAAAATGAAGTTCTTATAACGTGATTAGGTATGACCGACCTGCCTATCTCTCAAGCTCATATGACCAAACTTTTACAAGCTCACTCTTATACTTAAGCTTTTCGCTCTCTTTTACAAGTTATATGTGAGTGAATTTTGTTAACCCTTTACAATGAACTCTCAACCCCTTTATATATTAGGGTAAATTCTATTGTTACATAATCCTTGTGACGTCAACCACATGAATCCACCATTAAGGCGATGACTCCCTTCCTCAACTACTCTGCCGAAAATAGGTCTGTCATCTGACATCTTTTTAAACCAAGCTACTATACCATCTGTCACACACTACCTCTAGCCTGTAATTTTTCATGTCTGATCTCTTTGAAAGGTGCAAGTTCCCATATAGGACTTACGTCACTTGAATTGATCATATCATTACCACATCGGCCCGCCCTACCAGGTCAGAAGACGGAAGCAACAGTTGTCTTGTGCTACTGAGACACCAGGTCGGGTCGTTAGTGTTGGACCATCTCAGATCGGCCATGAAACGCAAATGAGTATGATCTCTTTGTTAGGTCAGACACCTCTGCTATCTGGGCCTGAGCCCCTTATCTAGGAAGTGAAAACCTATTTATACCATTCTTCAAGATTTTGGCTTCTTGGGGACCGAAAACCACTATCAACATCTGTCTCACAGTTCTCGGTATCAATAAGTAAGCATGTTGGTGTCGGGAACTATAAAATATGGTGGTCATGAAGACGTAGACTGATTTGGCATCCTCGAGCTGATGAACGCTCCTCGGGCTGATGCACGCTCTTGATACGATGTCATCCCAAAGAGATATAATCTGCGAGGATATGCAAAAATTAAACAGGCCACGAGGAAAAACTCACCTTCTCGAGCTATCACATAGCAAAAAAGGCCTCGACGGGACATAACTCAACCCCAGGCTGATAATAATATATCGGCCATAAGAGAATGCTTCCTCCTTATGTCGCTAACATTTGGCCATGAAAGAGAAACTCCTTCCCCATGTCAATGAATAAAACAAGACCTCGAGGGGACGTAACCGGACCTCGAGCCACAATAAGTTCTTGGAGAGTACAGAGGAAATGCTTACTTCTTGCGCTGCTGAACACTTGGCCCTGGAGGAGAAACTCTGACCCCATGTCAACGAATTTAATAAGGCATCAGTGGGACATAGCCCGACCCTGAGCCGATCTGAAAAGAGAGGCTTTGGGAAAGATCGACCCCAAGCCATCTAAGTCACTTGGTCGCAAGGGGATGAACCCTCCTTGTACCAATTTGCAAGAAAATGACGTCGGCGGAACGAATGCAGTCTCGAGCCTGTTCAGTAATCTAGCCACAAGGGAAAGATATGTCCTCGTGCCACTCAACACTCGGCCATGAGGGATAAACTTCGACTCATGCCAATAAATAAGACAAAGCCTCTGTAAGATTCAACCCGACCCCGAGTCATAATAAATACTTTGCCACAAGGGAATGTTTCCTCCTCGTACAGCCAGCATTTGGCCATGAAGGAGAAAATCTGAGCACATACCAACGAATAAAATAAGGCCTTAGTGGGACTCAACCCGACCCCGAACCATGATAAATAATTGACCATAAGGGAATGTTCCCTCCTTATGCCATGAATGTGACCTCGGCAGAACGAATGCAGCCTCGAGCTAACAGTTTAAGGTGGCATTGGCGGAACGAATGCAACCCCGAGCCAATAATTTAAGGTGGCATGGGCAGAATGAATGCAGCTCTGACCCAATAATTTAATGTGGCCTCGGAGAAACCAATGCATCCACGAGACAACGATTTAAGGTGGCCTCGGTGAAACGAATGCAGCCCGAGCAAACGATTTAAGGTGGCCTTAACGGACGAATGTGGCCTCAGGCCAATGATTTAAGGTGACATCGGCGGAACGAACGCGAACCCGAGCTAACAATTTAAGTTGGCATTGGCAGAACGAATGCAACCCTGAGCCAACGATTTAATATGGCCTTGGCGAAACGAATGCAGCCCTGGGCCAATAATTTAAGGTGGCCTCGGTGGAACGAATGCAACCCCGAGCCAGCGATTTAAGGTGGCATCGACGGAACGAATGCAGTCTCAAACCAACTATTTAAGGTGGCATCGACGAAACTAATGCAGTCCCGTACCAGTGCACTTGCATAATAAAAAGACATGTATAAATATCTTTTATCTGAGAAAAGAAGAGTCTTACTCTCACTCATGGGATCTATTGCTCATCTTACAATTCTTTGAAGGTGATTTTTAAGAGAGACTCTACTGAAAAAAATTATTCAGAGACATCATTCTGAACTATTTCTGCCTCGGGGCTGCTCCCCTCTCATCACTATTCACATCATGTCAGTTTTCTGGCATGACTACCTTTACCACTGAGCTCTCCTCTGCGGGCTATCTTCTCATCCACCTCCATTAGCACAAACTTCCTTGTCTGCTCTAAAGACACAACATAGTCCGGTATCTCTTGGATCCTCAGGTGAGACCATAATTTCCCGACCCTGATAACTCATTTAAAACTTTCCAAGGCCTCCGGGGACTCATATGCCCCGAACTCTAAAACCAAGCCGTGATATATGTTGACAAAGCTTTTCAAAGACTCGTCGTCTCCTTACTTCATCAACCTCAACGACTCCATCATCTTCCTCAGTACACACGCCCCTTTGAAATGTCATACAAAGGATCTCCTTCATTGCTCAAAGCTGCTAGCACTCCCGGGGGTCAAATTCCTGAACCACAAGCTGGCTGACCTGCCTAAGGTCAAAGGGAACACCTTACAGATGACCTTTCCGACCATTTCCTGAATCTTCATTAACAAAACGAACTTCTTAACATGAGACTTGGGGTCTGTGCTGCCTTTGTAAACATCTATGGAGGGTATAATGAACCTCCTTGGAAATCCCATCGCCAATATTTCCTCCGTGAAAAAAGGACGTTGTCTCCAAGTCTTTGTCGCCCTTTGATCCATCTTTTATATTTTCCTAATATTATTTCATCTCCTTCTGAAACCAGCTCTTCATCCGGTTCTCGGAGCTGTCATGCTCTCGACCTCGGGTCTCCTGACGTCTTCCACCTCTGGCACGATGTCCTCCGTAGCTGGGGACTTCATGCCCTTCCCCATAATATCATCCCATGTCACTCTCCACCAAGCATGGACTGTTGCTGGAAGACTCCAACGTCTGCCTGCCTTCCCATTCTCCCCATAAATCCCCTGCTGATAAGGCTCCAGTAACGACTACAAATCTTACCTCATGAGCACTTCTCTTCCCATTTTCACAGATTCCATCTACCCCGACGATTTTATTTCCCCTTGCTACTTCCTCTCTTCTATGGTTAGGGCCTGCTTTTCCCCCCTCCATCGCCTTCTTTTCTAATTTTTCCATTTTCTCCACCATAGCCTTCATGAAGGCCTGTGTTGCTTCCATTTCCTTCCGTATGATTGCTTCCATCTACTCCATCCATTCTGTCGTCGAAACCTCTGAAGATCTATGGTTCTTGTCTCCTATCATCGTCTCAACATGTTTTTTTTTGTACTTTCCCCACAGACGGCGCCAACTGTTGACGATTGATTTTCATTCCATGGGTAATTCGGAAAAAACCACTCCTCGAACAATCCTCCCTCAATTGTGAATTTATTTAATTTGGGGAATAAATGCAAACTTAGCAAAAATACAGGAAAACACACAGACAAAACAGAAGGTTTAACGTGGTTCGGCAGAATGGACCCAACCTACATCCATGGGCACAAAGAAAAATAAAATTTTTATAACGTGGTCGGGTATGACCGACCTGCCTATCTTTCAAACTCGTTTGACCGACCTCTTACAAGCTCACTCTTATACTTAAGCTTTTCGCTCTCTCTTTTACAAGTTATACGTGAGTGAATTTTGCTAACCCTTTACAATGAACTCTCAACCCCTTTATATACTAGGGCAAATTCTATTATTACAATATCATTGTGACGTCAGCCCCGTGAACGGTGAATCCACCATTAAGGCGATGACTCTCTTCCCCAATTGCTCTGTGAAAGTAGGTCTGTCATTTGACATCTCTTTAAACCAAACTACTATACCCTATGTCATACGCTACCTCCAGCCTGTAATCTGTCATGTATGACCTCTTTGAAAGTTGCAAGTTCCCATTTAGGACTTATGTCACTTGAATTGATCATATCATTACCACTTCGGCCCGCCCTACCAGGTCGGGAGACGGAAGCAACAGTTGTTTTGGCCTGCTGAGCCACCAGGTCGGGTCGTTAGTGATGGACCACGTTAGGTCGGCCATGAAACGCAAACAAGTCTGATCTCTTTGTTGGGTCGAACGCCTCTGCTACCTGGGCCCCTTATCTAGGAAGTGAAAACCCTTTTATACCATTCTTCAAGATTCTGACTTCTTGGGACTGAAAACCACCATCAACAATGTGGATACCATGAAGTGTGTGACTCTCATTATAAAAGGGGATGTTTTAAAAGGTATCTTCCACTTGCATTTGAAAGATGGATTCAGTACTTGATAGAGTTTGATCTCAAGTTATCCTTATTATTAAGAAAAATTTGGTCAGTTGAGATTTTTCCCCCCTTTTTTCTGTATATCCTTTTATCATTAGATATTCTATGAAAATGAATGACAATATCCTTTCATAATAAATCATGTGAATGCTTGTGAACATGAAACATTATTACCGAATCAATCTCTGGTTTCTGTATTTGTCTTAAACTTTTGTAAAGCTTCTCTCTAATGCAATGGAAATTTCTGTGGAAAGCATTATCTAGATTGCTTCATGTCAAAAATAATGTTCACTTCATCCTTACAATTTTCCGACAACTTAATTCTTCTTTGAACATGTTGTAGATTGGAAATGATCTTTCTCAGTTTGTGGGCCCTGTTTTGTTGAATCGCCTCTTACAGGTTAGTTTCTTTCTCAACAAGAATTCATTTGTGAATCATTCTCCTTTTCATTTGTTGTCCAGTGGGCGTTTATTTCTTCAGTATCTTATCTAAATCTGTATATGGACAGTAAGTCTCAATACCTCATAAAAATTTATGACATGAAAAGATATATTACTTATTTAGTTGATAGGAAAACCAACAAAAAACGAAAGGTTTACAAAAGTGAACCAGAGGCCCAGAAATTAAAGTCTTCCCTAACATGAGACAGAAAAAGAAAGTAGATCAAGAAAATTAATTGATGACAGTATCACAATCAAGCTGGATGAAAATGGATGGAGAATCTTGATAATCCTTGAGATGACAGGAAAGGCATATCAAACCCTATTTTATGAATTGGTATTCATAATATATTATAGTCAGCATGGCTCCAAAATCTGTAAATAATGAAAAGTAAAACAAGTAGCGGTAGTTATGGCATAAGATGTAAATTTCATTACCACATTGTTGAATAGACTCTAATAAACTAAACAATGCAATAATGTAGTGGTGATGGAACTTTTTTATTGATATCTCAAGTGAACTTATTTTCATTCTCTGGCTATTCTGCTATGTAAATACAGGAGTTAGTTGATTCTTTGTGATTCCTGTTGTGATGGGAGAAAGTTTTCTTACTGATGTTGTCTTATAATTTTTCTTATGTTAATTAAATTGATTTAAATTGATTTTCTATTCTTGTTGTGGCATGCAGTCAATGCAACGAGGCGATCCTGCTGGATTGGTTATATCTATGCCTTCTTCTTAATTTTTGTTGGGGTGGTATGGTTTTACTTTTCCCCTTCCCCTCAAATATATGATATGCTGCGCCTTAGTACAGCTTGTTGATTCTAATCACTGATGATTTGATGTAACATGGTTTAGTCATTTGGTGTGCTGAGCGAAGCCCACTATTTTCAGAATGTTGGGCGTGTTAGTTTCCGGCTGAGATCAACTTTGGTAAAATCATTTTTCTCTATTAACAGTGGGTGTGTGCGTGCATGGAGCTATTGTGAACCTGCCCTTTTGATTCTCATTCAGCTACCGAACTTAGATTTCTACTTTAAGGTTCCTGAATGAGTCGGTAATTTCTAAATTTTTGCCTCATGATCTACCATTTCTAACTTTAGGTGGCTGCTATATTTCGCAAATCTTTAAGACTAACACACGAGGCTCGCAAGAATTTTCCATCTGGGAAAATAACTAATATGATCACAACAGATGCGAATGCACTTCAGGTATGCTGTTTGTTTAACAGAAAGTAATGTCACCACAATGTGCAACTCTGCATTTGTTATATTTTTACTTTATTCTACATGCGGATTTTTTTGAGGGGTCGATGATTGAATTATTATTAATAGTCCCATTACATCCTTCAGCAAATGAGCCAACAACTTCATGGGTTATGGTCAGCTCCATTCCGTATCACAATGTCTATGTTTCTTCTTTACCAGCAACTGGGTGTTGCTTCACTTCTTGGGTCACTAATGCTAGTGCTCGTGGTTCCACTACAGGTAAGAAAATTCTTCAGCTATTGTGAAATTTGGTTCAGTTTTATGGTCAAGCTTGAATGCATTTGTGTTGTCCCTCATAGTCCCACACTCAATTAACACCCAAGCTGCACCACTGACAACATTTTATTACTGCTACATCCTTAGCTAGAAAATGCATATACAAATCTGTACTTTTATTGATTATTCAGCATAATCCTCTCATTGTTTTATGAGAACAGACATTCATCATTAGCAAAATGCGAAAAAAAAAAACTAACTAAGAAGGACTACAATGGACTGACAAAAGAGTCGGTCTCACAAATGAGATTTGGCTGCCATGGACACTGTGAATGTGAAGTATGGTCGAAGTACATAAGCATTTCCCTTAGATTTCTATACATTTTATGCCATTGACAGAGTTTGTTCCAACACTGTGCTGGAAAATATTTCAGATGTTATGCATGGGAAAGAGCTTCCAATCTAGAGTTCAAAGTATACGGAATGATGAGCTGTCATGGTTCGCAAAGCACAATTCTTATCTGCTGTATGACACAGAGTCTAAACTATTTCTTTCTCTTATCTAGTTATTATACAATTTTAACTCAGTATGTAGTATGACCATGAATTCTCGACCTATCACCTCACCTTATAGAGTACAGGGCATAAGCTTTCAAAACATTTAAAATTTGCATGTACATCTACTGTTGACAGTCTCATTCTTAGCTTGATAAATCTTTAATTGGATGCTTTCTGACTTCTGTTGCAGTTTAACAGTTTTATACTGAACAGTATCCCAGTTGTTGTGACGGTTGTTTCATTTGGAACATTCACTTTGCTGGGTGGGGATTTGACACCTGCAAGGGCATTTACATCACTCTCTCTCTTTGCAGTGCTACGATTTCCTTTAAATATGCTTCCTAATTTATTAAGTCAGGTGCAATCTATTTTTCCTCTCTTTTCATTGCACTAGCACTCAGATTAGATCTATATTACTTTTCATTTTTCAAACAACGTCTAATGCTATAATGGTTTCTCAGGTTGTGAACGCAAATGTTTCATTACAACGTCTTGAGGAACTACTTTTGGCTGAAGAGAAAATTTTGGTGCCAAATCCACCCCTTGAACCCGGGCTCCCAGCTATCTCAATAAAAAACGGATATTTTTCTTGGGATTCAAAGGTAAACACTTGATCATTTTTTCTCCTCCTGTTATAAGGCAGTTTCTCCGTTAACAAACAAAGATTGAAGCTCTGATAATGCATCGTTCTAACAGTAAATGTTGTTTGTTGGGATGTTTTCGAATGATATCAGCATTCTTTAAATTAAAGAATATAAAGTCTATAACAATAGCCAAACAGAAGTAAATAACATGAGAAAAATTCAAAATTTAAGAGAATTTATTCTTGAGGCACGAATCAAAAGGATAACCATTTGGATGATTCTGGATGAAAAGTCACATTAAAGAAGCCCTGCATTTTCTATGTTATACTCAATTTTCTTGATGATTTTATTAGTTGTATGCTTGCTCAAATGTCAAACTTTTAGCAGTTTTATTAGTCGATCTAGCACCTAATATTTTTTTGGGTACAGAAACCCGCATTGTCAAATATCAATTTGGACATACCAGTTGGCAGCTTAGTCGCAATTGTTGGTGGAACTGGAGAAGGAAAGACGTCCCTTATCTCAGCAATGCTTGGGGAGTTGCCGCCTTTGGAAGATGCAAGTATTGTAATGAGAGGAACTGTTGCCTATGTTCCTCAAATTTCATGGATTTTCAATGCTACTGTGAGTTGCAGCTCACTTATTTTTCTTTTATATATGATAATTATTTTCTACTTTCCATCTTTCCTAACTTTGTAGTGAGTCCTCAAACTTATCTGTTTGCACTAAGCAATTCTGACCTTCAATATTCTCTTTCCCAGTTACGTGAAAACATATTGTTTGGTTCTGAATTTGACCCTGCAAAATATTGGAAGACCATTGATGTCACTGCATTACAGCATGATCTCGAGTTACTTCCTGTAAGTAACTATACAATCTTATATCTTTGCAATGACTTCTGCTTATTCTGGAAGGGCTCCAAAACTATCTTATACCTGTTTCTCCAGGGTCGTGATCTCACTGAGATTGGGGAAAGAGGGGTGAACATCAGTGGTGGGCAAAAGCAGAGAGTTTCTATGGCTAGAGCTGTCTATTCCAATTCAGATGTCTACATATTTGATGACCCTTTAAGTGCTCTAGATGCTCATGTTGGTCGCCAGGTACTTTTATTGCCAATTAACATGGGATTGCCTGAGGCTCTTCTTTAATTAATAGAAGTGCGTTATGATTTATTCTGAGGTTACTAAATTTCCTTTGAAATGAACTGTGTGTTTTAGACATAATCCTTTTCTTTGAAGTTTATTTGGGAAATTTTCCTTAATTATTGAAGCAAATCACATGTTCGTTGTTTGTTAATAGAGAACGGAGGGATTGCCAATTATTTGTACATTGTTTTAAATTTCTGTTTCTTATGCAGGGCTGACGCTCCATAGTTTTCTGAGCTATGATTATAAAAGCTTGACCTTTGAACATTTATTAACAAGTTAATTGAAGCACGTATCACGTTGATCTAATCTGAAGTCATTTCCAGGTTTTCAACAGCTGTATCAAGGAAGAGCTGCATGGAAAAACAAGGATTCTTGTTACAAACCAGCTACACTTTCTTCCTCAGGTGGATAGAATTATTCTTGTTTCCGAAGGTATGATTAAAGAGGAGGGAACGTTTGAGGAGCTATCCAAAGATGGCAAGCTATTCCAGAAACTCATGGAAAATGCTGGGAAAATGGAAGAGATGGAAGAAAAACAGGAAGAGAAGGATGACAGAAGAAACTCAAACCAGAAAGTCTCCACACAAGCTGCTAATGGGGCAGTCGAGGCAAATGAGTTGCCAAAAAATGAAAGCTACACAAAGAAAGGGAAAAGTGGGAAATCTGTGCTTGTCAAGCAAGAAGAAAGGGAAACAGGAATTGTCAGTTGGAGTGTCTTGACGAGGTATTGTGAGGGTGCTATTTTCAGACTCATGCTTCGTGAAAAAATTTGGAATCTCTAATTGCTTGAAATTTAAATAGCTTTTTCTCAGTCATACTAAATTCAGCTGACAAGAGGATTGCTCATTTTCAGCTTTCCTTGTAGAATTTGTGTATGACATTTGGTAGATCCCAACATGAAATTTAAATTCTTCAACAAGACATTACCTGAAAATTACTCCTGGACTAACTGATATCTTATGTATTGATCCATTTACACTGTTTCTATTTGCAGGTACAAAAATGCATTAGGAGGCCTGTGGGTAATTATGATACTTTTGGCATGCTATTTGTCGACCGAAGTTCTTCGAATTTCAAGTAGCACTTGGTTAAGTGTTTGGACAGATCAAAGCACTTCAAAGAATTATAACCCTGCATTCTACATTTTCATTTACACAATTTTGGGTTTTGGACAGGTGGGTCTGCTGTTATTAGACGGTTGGCATGGAATCTCATCCTTTTGCATTAACTAATCCTATTGTCTACTTTCCATTCTTCTTCATCAATTATCTCAAAATTTAATTTTTCCTGTTTGATTTAACATAATAGTTGGTTCTTGTTAGGAAATAGTAAATATGGTGAAAAACTAGACATTTAAAAAAAAAAAAACACTTTAAAATTGTTATTTTCAATCCTGTATACTGGCATAACATGATTTATTGCATACTGGCATAACATGATTCATTGAATAAGTATGGTGATACATCTTTTTTTCTCTCTTAATTACAGAAATTGCATTTTTCGACAACATAATCCTTGTTTGCTGAATTCAGGTGACTGTGACGTTGGTGAACTCGTATTGGTTGATCATTTCGAGTCTTCGTGCATCCAAAAGATTGCATGATTCCATGCTAAATTCAATATTAAGAGCTCCAATGCTATTCTTCCACACTAATCCAATTGGACGTGTAATCAATAGGTTTTCAAGGGATCTAGTTGATGTAGATCAAAATGTTGCTAATTTCATCAATCTGTTTATGAATCAACTGTGGCAGCTCCTTTCAACTTTTGTGCTGATAGGCTTAGTGAACACAGTATCACTGTGGGCCATAATGCCACTTCTTATCTTGTTTTATGCCGCTTATCTATATTACCAGGTAAATTCAATACTTCTTTTTCAAATATCAGAAGCCGTCTTTACTTTTACTATCTAATCTTTTCTGTATCTTGTTTCCAAATATGCATAACTATTAAGAATGCTGACTCGGTGTCACATAGATGTAAACTACATGTCTCATTAAATTTAGAAAAACCGAGCAAACTGAATCATATCCTAAGCTGACTCCAAAGAATGTTATATGTGAACTACTTAAATAATGGTTTCTTGATTACGTACACAGGATGCATCATCCAGTATTTCAGAGCTGGAAGAAGATGGTGTTTGGAAATTAATTAGTTACTTTTTAGTTTTGTTTCCATATAAGGTCTTAATTTTTCGCCAATGAGTATTTATGTACTATTATCCAAATCAAATGCTATTTTATCCATGGATATATCTAAATTACATATGGAGTACCCATTAGGGAAACATAATCTGTTCCAATTGTTTACTTCCTAACATTCTGCTCTCCTAATGCATATAATTTCCTTTAATTTTATATTTCCACAAAATGTGAATTGTCAAAAAGTTTTTAGTTAGTTATCTAATCTACCCTATATACAAGCTTCTTTTGTATACAAAATTTAATAACCATCTCCATTTTCAATTTACAGAGCACATCTCGCGAAGTGAAACGCTTAGACTCCATTACCAGATCCCCTGTTTATGCTCAATTTGGAGAAGCACTAAATGGTTTATCCACCATTCATGCATTCAAAGCATATGATAGGATGGCCAGAATTAATGGAAAGTCAATGGATAATAACATCAGATTTACCCTTGTAAATACTAGTTCAAATCGTTGGATCACCATCAGGTTGGAAACACTAGGAGGCATCACGATTTGGTTGACAGCAACATTTGCTGTCATGCAGAATGCGAGAGCAGAAAATCAGGTCGCATTTGCATCTACGATGGGTTTACTTCTCAGTTATACTCTAAATATCACCAATCTGTTGAGTGGTGTTCTGAGACGAGCAACTAAGGCTGAAAATAGTTTAAATGCCGTTGAGCGTGTTGGCACATATATAGATTTGCCTTCTGAAGCTCCAGTTATAGTAGAGAGCAATCGCCCCCCACCTGCTTGGCCTTCATCAGGATCAATAAAGTTTGAGGATGTTGTCCTACGTTATAGGCCTGAACTTCCGCCAGTCTTGCATGGGTTATCCTTCATAGTTTCCCCAAGTGAGAAAGTAGGAATAGTTGGAAGAACTGGTGCAGGAAAATCTAGCATGCTTAACGCTTTATTTCGAATTGTAGAACTGGAAAGGGGAAATATATCTATTGATGGCTATGATGTCTCTAAGTTTGGACTCAATGATTTGCGAAAAGTTCTTAGTATCATACCGCAATCACCAGTTCTATTCTCAGGTATTCATTGTTTTTAAATCTCCAATTTTATTTAGTCATTTCTGCATCAACCTCATTTTATTTTCTTTTTCTTGTACTTTCATCCAAATTACTTACAAAATTTATCAAGTGGTCAAATTTATTGCTGCGGTCTTGAATTTGAAAAATATTTGTTAAAAAATAATCTATACATTTAATTATTTATTTTTAAGATTGCTGAATTTGTATTTTTACCACATTTCCTGATCTATATCATTTATTCATCTATAATATAAGGAAACTAACTTCAAAGCTATTAACTTGTGATAATCTATACTAGAAATGTTCCATGAACCGATTCAAAAGTTTTTTCCCCTCCAATAAATTGTCAATTACAATGTTTCCTTTATTTTACAAGGAACTGTGCGGTTCAATCTTGATCCATTTGATGAGCACAATGATGCTGATCTTTGGGAGGCTTTAGAGAGGGCACATCTGAAAGATGTCATCAGGAAGAAATCCTTTGGTCTGGATGCTGAGGTATAAAGATAAGCCATTCTCGGGAAGAAGAATTTGTTTGCATTTCATTTGGATATACTTATTCTGCAAGTGAAGGGAAAATTGCATATGCTGACTAATATGTAATTTTTCTCGTGTAAAGGTCTCAGAGGGAGGGGAGAATTTCAGTGTTGGACAGAGGCAACTGTTAAGTCTTGCTCGAGCATTGCTGCGGAGATCAAAAATTCTTGTTCTCGATGAAGCAACTGCTGCTGTAGATGTTAGAACAGATGCTCTTATCCAGAGAACCATCCGAGAAGAATTCAAATCCTGCTCAATGCTCATTATTGCACACAGACTGAATACCATAATCGATTGTGACCGAATTCTTGTGCTTGATGCTGGTCAGGTATTTTTGGAGACTTTCTTGCTTAATATTTGCTTCAAATGCCGTGTTATGGGAGAACAGAAATCCTACAACACTAGAACAAGGAACCATTTCTTGTGTGTCTAAATCTAATCCAGTTTTTGTTAATTCACCGTTTAAGAACTTTCAACATTTTCGACAGGTTTTAGAACATGATACCTCAGATGCACTGCTTTCGAGAGAGGAAAGTGCATTCTCCAGGATGGTTCAAAGTACAGGACCTGCAAATGCTCAGTACTTGCGTAGCCTAGTGTTCGAAGGTAAAGAGAAAAGGTCAGGCAGAGAAGAAAACAAGAGGCGGGATAACCAGAGGAAATGGCAGGCCTCTTCCCACTGGGCTGCTGCTGCTCAGTTTGCTTTAGCTGTTAGTCTGACTTCTTCACAAAACGACCTTCGAAGGCTGGATATCGATGACAATAACAATATTCTCAGTAAAACAAAAGACGCAGTCATAACACTGCAGGGAGTTTTGGAGGGGAAGCATGATAAAGATATAGATGGCACACTGGATCAGTACCAAGTCCCCAGAGAGAGATGGTGGTCAGCTCTCTATAGAATAGTTGAAGGTACACATTTTAACACCCTCATATTACACAGCTTGATCATTCAGGTCATCCACAAGATTATATACATCACATGCTCATGATTTCAGTATACACTTGTTGCTTGTTTAATCATAAGATGATTGGTAGATTCTTTAAATTAATTTTATTAGTTTACTTTATGAAATTAAATGTTAAGCCAGTCCCCTGAAACAACTTTGGTATTCTTTATTTCTAGGTCTTGCTGTGATCAGCAGGTTGGGTCAGCACAGACTTCAACCAGAGGATGATTTTGAACAAAGTTTGCTGGACTGAGACAATATGGAAAGTAAGCTGCTATTGTAAAATGTTGATAATGAAATCTGTAATGAGCAGGATTTTGATCCCAAGTTGTATTAGAGACGGTTGTATATTTTATTTATACTGAGCTATAGTAATAGAGACCAGCTTGCCAATAAACTTGGAATATTAGCTTACAAATAGTGACTAACATTATAAGATTCATCAGCAGCCAATGTTAATGCATCTTAAAACAATAATTGAATGAGTTCATGTAAATCAGATGACTCAGCGTCACTTCCAGGTCCTCAGGTGCGAACCAGCTGCTAGTTTGATGTGGCTGCGAAGAGCCTCCTCAAAGACCTTAGCAGAAACATTTGAGAATCCCATCAATGCCTGGAAAGCGCCACTGCATTTCAATCCTTATGTAAAATGATCTTATTTGATTTGCACTTGTCTTTGCTGCCTTTAATTAGAAACAGAGTGGTGCAATTAGCAGTCCTTTAATATATCTCATAAAATCTCTTTGATAAAAAACATGTTTATATCCGAAATACGGCGGGACGCCTGGACCCAATGAAGTGGTCTGGAAAATGCTGATTGTCCCCAAAGGCGTGCATGCTTTGCTTAATATTTTACTACTACGTTTTTTCTGCCACCTGCTGCAATATGGCATGCATCCATTACTTATTAATAAAGCCATGCAAATGTTTATTATTTTTGTTATGATAGTTACTGTAGCTTCTCAATAGTAGCTGTCATGAATTGATCCTTTGTCTTGTTGCTGGAAACCATACATGCTACACATGCAGCCAAAAGGCAGCCGAAATATGATAGAGACCACCCGTCAGCTTGCATGAATTTCCACCGAAAGTTGATGAAGTATTGCCAGCTTTACCAAAACGTGTAACACTGTAGCACATGATTTGGGCACTATAAATTACAGCCTAGAATCACTGGCAATGAATCCCAAAAATCAGAGAATAGAGAGTAAAGAAAGTCTGGAGAGGTTTTTTGTAAAGTTTTGTATAAGCTTTGTAATTCTTTGTTTTGTGAAATAAAGAAGAGTTTTCCTCTCATTTCTCCTCTATTGTGTGAGTTTTTATCACAACAAGTGGTATCAGAAGCTAAGGTTCCACGGTGGGATCCCGAAAATCATAAACGAAGGTTTGGTTCGGAAAATCGGTTTCGAGAAAGTTGTCAAAAATCGGTTTTAAGCATACCATCGGACTTTTCACGCCGAGACGAGCACGGTAGTATTTTGCCTGCTTGATCGGAGGTCTAGGGAGCCCGTACGCGCCTTCCAGAGCCCACGCGCCCGACGCGCGCCACACGCTTCCACGCACCAACAGAGGTTGAACACGCTGAGTCAGCGCCACGTAAGCGTCTAGTCAACGCCCAGTCAGCTGCCACGTTAGCCTGTCATGCACAGTCAGCAGCCCAGTCAGCTTGCCACGTCATCGGACCAATCAGCATCCACGTGTCATCCAGTCAGCGACACATCAGCGCCATGTGTTTGCCACATCAGCAAAAATATGGTAAATTTCAGAAAAGTCCCTATACTTTTTCGAAATTATATTTTGGCCCCTGAACTTTTAGAAATTACACTTTGGCCTCTGTAATTTCTAAAAATTTGTAATTTGGTCCCTGTGTTAGATTTTGACAAACGAAGTGTCATTACACCATTTTCGACCATTTCGGACGCAACGGTGAGCTCCGTTTTTTGAAATTCTATTTCGAATTTTTATGATGGATGGGGCAACGAAAAAATAATTTTATTAACTAATACCAATTATTTCACATGGAGAGGAAGGATGAAAGGCCTTATATATGTGAAGGACTATGATAGGTCGGCTTTCATGGAGGAGAAACCACAAGCAATGTCCGATGAAAAGTGGAATAATCTTCACCATAAGACATACAGTGTTATTCGTCAGTGGATCAACGACAGAATCGTGAATCATGTTAGTGAAGATACAAATGCATGTGTCTTATGGAGAAAACTGGAGGAGCTTTTTCAAGCAAAGACTGACAACAACAAGCTGTACTACATCAAAAAGATGATGGGGCTGAAATACGATGAAAGTACAGCTGTGGCACACCATATCAATGATTTCCTCGGCACCATGAAAGAACTGTCTGGATTGGGCATAGATTTCGGAGATGAGGTAAATGGCTTAATACTCCTAAATACTTTACCAGAGTCTTGGGAAACGTTCAGATCTACGGTGATAAATTCAGCCACAGATGGGAGAGTCACACTGGAGATGGAAAAAATGAGAATATTCAAGGAAGAAAAGAGGACGAGAATGCAAGAGATGACATCAACCTCAACCTCAGAGGCATTAGTGACTAAGAAAGAATAACAGAAAGGAGAGGAGTAAAAGCCGAGGCCCAGGTAAATCAAACAAGAACCGAGGTAAATCAAGAACAATAGATATAGAGTGTTACCACTATAAAAAGAAATGCCATATAAAGAGAGATTGCTACAAATTGAAGACGAGCAATCCAGAGACAACAAAAGGGATAAGGAGTCTAACCAGGAAAGAGTTGCTACTGCCACCACTGAAAAAACCTCCAAAGAATTCTTTATTATCTATGAAGAAAATGTTGTGAATCTACCAGCCACGAGACCAGCTGGGTGATAGATAGTGGCGCCTCCATACACACCACATCTCGCAGAGACTTCTTTTCATCTTACACGCCAAAGGACTACGGTGCTGTAAGGATGAGGAATGACGGTCAGTCCAAAGCTGTCGGTATTGGAGACATCTATCTTGAAACAGACAACGAGACAATGCTAGTGTTGAAGGGAGTCAAGCACATCCCAGACACTCGGTTAAACCTGATCTCAACAGGAAAGCTGGATGATGAAGGTTTCTGCAGCACCTTTAGTGACGGCACGTAGAAGCTCACTAAATGATCAATGGTGATAGCTCGAGGTAAGAAAGATTCAACTCTGTATTTGATGCATGCTAAACTTTACAATAGTAGTATAAATATAGTCAATAGTAATTAGGCAGCCGAGCTATGACATAAAAGGCGCGTTCATATGAGTCAAATAGGGATGAAAGTACTACGCAGAAGGAATGTTCTTCCCGGATTGAAGAACTCACACTTACAGAAGTGTGAACACTGCATGACTGGAAAGCAGAGCATAGTGACCTTCCAGAGTTCCCCGCCTCAACGAAAACCGAAGTTATTTGATCTCATACATTTAGATGTATGTGGTCCGATGCAGACAATAACACTTGGTGAGTCACTTTATTTTGTGACATTCATAAATTATCATTCAAGGAAGATATGAGTATACACCTTGAAGACGAAAGATCAAGTATTGAGAGTGTTCAAGGAGTTTCATGCCCTGGTAGAGAGAGAAATCAGCAAGAAACTGAAGTGCATCAGACCAGACAATGGTGGAGAGTACAGAGGTTTGTTTGATCAGTACTATAAGATGCAAGGAATCAGACATCAAACGACACTTCCCAAGACACCTCAGCTGAATGGCCTAGCTGAGAGGATGAACAGAATCTTGTGCGAAAGGGTCAGAAGCTTGTTCTCACAAGCCAAGCTACTGAAGACATTCTCGGGGAGGCACTCAGCGCAATCGTACATGTTTTGAATATGTCCCCAGCAGTCGCACTAAAAGGTAATGTTCATAATCAAGTCTGGACAAGGAAAAAAGTGTCATATATTCACTTACATATCTTTGGGTGTAAAATATTTGTACACATCCCAAAGGACGAGAGATCCAAGCTTGATGTAAAGACGCGACAGTGTGTCTTTATTGGCTATGGTCAGGATGATTTCGGCTATAAATTGTATGATCCCGTTGAGAAGAAGATTGTCAAAAGCCGATATATTTTTTTTGTTGAAGACCAGACTATAGAATATATCAAAAAGAAGATTAAGACAATGCGTCAGCAATACAAAAATGTTGATATGAATCCAGAAACTCATACACCGGTGCCAGCACATGTTGAAGATGAGGTTCTTAATCAGGAGGGTACATGTGTTAAAGCTCCCAGAGATGATGATCATGATCAATCACCAGTATCAGAAGCTACACCAACAGTTCCACAGAGAATGTCTGATAGAGAAATGCGACCTTCAATCACATACTCTGCATATGAGTATTTGCTGCTTACTGACGTGGGAGAACCCGAGAGCTGGGAGAAAGTCATACAAGATGAGATGAAATCTTCACATGACAATCACACTTTTGAGTTGGTGAAATTGCCAAAAGGCAAACGAGTTTTGAAGAACAAATGGGTGTACAGAGTGAAGCAACATGAACACACTTCAGAACCCCGGTACAAAGTCAGACTAGTTGTCAAGGGATTCAATCAGAGGAAAGACATTGACTTTGATGAAATTTTCTCTCCAGTTGTGAAGATGTCATCCATCAGAGTGGTACTCAGCTTAGCAGCAAGTCTTGATTTGGAGATCGAGCAGATGAATGTCAAGTCCTCATTTCTTCATAGAGATCTGGAAGAAGAAATTTATATGGAGCAACCAGAAGGCTTTAGAGTCAAAGGAAAAGAGGACTATGTATGCAGACTCAGGAAAAACCACTATGGTTTGAAACAAGCACCAAGACAGTGGTACGTGAAGTTTGAGTCAGTTATGGGGGGGCAAGGATACAAGAAGACCACTTCAGACTGTTTTGTTTTCGTTCAGAAATTCTCTGACGATGACTTTATCATCTTACTGCTATATGTAGATGATATGTTGATAGTTGGCCGAAATCAATCGAGGATTGATAATTTGAAGCAGCAACTGAGTAAATCTTTTGAGATGAAAGACTTGGGGTCAGCAAAACAGATTCTTGACATCCAAATCGGCCGTGATTGAAAAGCCAAGAAATTATACTTGTCACAGGAGGAGTACATTGAGAAGGTACTTCAGCGATTTCAGATGGACAAGTCAAAAGCGGTTAACACTCCTCTTGCTACCTACTTTAGATTGAATATGCAACAGAGTCCCTCTACTGAGACAGAGAAGGAGGAAATGAAACAGGTTTCATACACCTCAGTAGTGAGAAGTCTCATGTATGCCATGGTGTGCACAAGGCCAGACTTAACATACGCAGTTGGATTGGTCAGTCGGTTTATGTCAAACCCAGGAAGAGAACACTGGAATGTTGTCAAATGAATAATGCGGTATCTACGAGGCACATCCAAAATGAGATTATGTTTTGGAAGCAACAAGCCAGTGTTGATGGGCTACACCGATTCAGATATGGCAGGTGATGTGGATACCTGTAAGTCTACTTTGGGGTATCTAATTACTCTCTCAGTTGGAGCTATGGCATGACAGTGAAGGTTGCAGAGTTGAGTTGCACTATTTACAACAGAGGCGGAATTCATTGCAGTGGCAGAAGCTTGCAAGGAATTACTGTGGATGAAGACATTTGTCCAGGAATTGGGTTTTAAGCAGGAGAAGTACACTTTATACTGCGATAGCCAAAGTGATATCTACCTTGGTAAAAATTCTACTTTTCACTCGAGGTCAAAACATATCGATGTGAGGTATCATTGGATACGGGACGTCCTGAGTTCAAAGCTGGCAGAAGCTTGCAAGGAATTACTGTGGATGAAGACATTTGTCCAGGAATTGAGTTTTAAGCAGGAGAAGTACACTTTATACTGCGATAGCCAAAGTGATATCTACATTGGTAAAAATTCTACTTTTCACTCGAGGTCAAAACATATCGATGTGAGGTATCATTGGATACGGGACGTCCTGAGTTCAAAGCTGTTAGAACTCGGAAAGATTCACATCAACGACAATAGTGCCGATATATGTTCACAAAAGTTTTATCGAATGAGAAGCTTGAAATCTGTCGTGCCATAACCGGGATGACAAAACTCTCCATATAGTCAAAATATGGAGATACAGAGAACTACGATTGGTTTGATCCAAACTCATGGTATGTAGGCAGTCATACAGATGCAACCAGGGATGGATCCTTTTGAGGATTCGGTTTGGGTGATTGATGGTCGGCTCAGATTTTTGAGAAATCTTCACCGATGGGGAGATTTGCTGGAAACCATGCATGTTGCACATGCAGCCAAAAGGCAGCCGAAAGATGATAAAGACACCAGCCAGCTTGCATGAATTCCCACCGAAAGTTGATGAAGTGTTGCCAGCTTTGCCAAACCGTGTGACACTGTAGCACACGGTTTGGGCACTATAAATTGGAGCCTAGAATCACTTGTAATGCATCCCAAAAATCAGATAATAGAGAGTAAAGAGAGTGTGGATAGGTTTTTTGTAAAGTTTTGTATAAGCTTTGTAATTCTTTGTTTTGTGAAATAAATAAGAATTTTCTTCTCATTTCTCATTTATTGTGTGAGTTTTTATCACAACACTTGTATTGTACGCCTGCCAAATCATTTTTTTCTTTCTTTTTTTTTTTCCATTTTTATTCCTCTTTATTTGAAATATCAACGACGAAATGATGAGATATAGCTAGGATATAATTTGATGTAGAGACAAATGGATTTTTAGAGTTTTTGATTGTGCTACTGGTTATATATATGATCTTCCCAAAATCAAATCTTTTCGATATATAAATTTTTTAATGTTAGTGTGCTCTATTCATAATCACTAATTCATTAAACTTCGTAAAATGTAGATTTTTAATTTGTCAACAAATAATTCTGATAGTTCAAATTAACTTTGCCTAATTTACCACACAAAAAGTTAATAATAATAAAGCAAGCTTTAATTCTGGAATCTTCATACTTTGGGTTCCCTACATAACATACTAATTTTCCAACGTATTAACAATAATGATTCATCAAGGCTATTATTCTTTAATGTTACAACAACACGAAAGGGACCATAAAAATATAAAAATGAAACCACCACCAAACGATTGGTAAACGTCTTTTCTATTTTAAGACATCAATTTGACAATTTATTAATTAAATATGGTAACATTCGGGGGCTTTAAATGTTATTTATTATGAATTTATTACGGCAAGTACCACAAAGTCTACAGTTTTAATATATGTTATGAAAATCTGAATTGTGTATATTCTTTTAACATTTCTAAATTCGTTTTATGAGCCCTAAGAGAAGAAATAATCATTTCCTCTATTTTAAGGCTGGGCCAACACTTTTTTTTTCCTCTACAGTGACAAGTAAAATTAAAAAAAATAAAATAACATGCGATTTCTTATTTTCATTATAAAAATTAAGTCAATTATATTATCATTTGGAGACGAATAACAAGTAAAATATATGAATAATAAAATCACAATTGATACGTTTGCATCTCTATGTTAGTAAGTATAAATATTATTGATGAATAAACATGTTAAAATTAAATTGCGACTCTAACTTTTTAAGAGATTCATCTTTAAAGCTAAGGTTGGGCACTTATAAAATAACTTAAAAAGCTAATCAGTTTTATTTGTATTAATTGAGAGGAAAAATTTCGTGTTGGGACCCTCACGTGTTCATTCTATTTGAATTAATTTATTGACCCATTTTTTCGAACCTTTCTATATCCATGTTTACTGTGAAAATCTTTTTTATAGAACGATAGTCTCCTAAAACCACTCGTGGCAAAACGAATCAACGAATTGAATTTGTATCGAATCGTAAACGAATTCTAATATCAGGATTCGTATTCGATTCGTTTATTAAACGAATCGAATACGAATATTCGTTTATTCATTTAGTCAATGATATTATCTAATAAAATAATTTACCATACTTGATTTACATTAATTCTTCATAAATATGTACATAAGAAATATGTAATTAATATATTTACTAAAAATATCTCACCAAATATCGAAAATATTACTTTTTCTATGATAACTAGTTATAATTTCTCGAATCTTAATTGAAAATTAACAAGAACTAGTAAATAAAAATAATAAAACGAATCATAAACGAATAAACAAATCAATGATCTTAAATTCGTATTTGATTCGTTTAAAAAACGAATCGAATTGAATTGACCCATTGATTAAACGAATCCACTTTTTCAAACTCGTATTCTCTTTAAAGTGAATCGAATCGAACGAATAAACGAATCCTTACCCAAATTGTCACCCCTACCTAAAACTTACTATTTTAAGGATTTGTACTACTTTAAGCATGACTTCGAGTCCCTGTAATGATAGAGATTATTTTTTTCCTAGATTAAGAGTATGATTTTCCATATATTTGAGTGAGAATCAATATATATATATATATTATGGATACCAAACTCATCTTTAGTAGATGTAAGTGTGTCATAAACTCATGTATTCAGTGTTTTAATAAATTTTAGATTATATACTTGTACACTTATAATATATTAAAAAACTGATTTGACTTATTATTATATTTAACATGTTTTTACTTATTTTGCTATGCTCAAGGTATTTATGCAATTAATATACTTACACGTTGTTAAGTCTAGTGATTTAGTTATCAAGGGGTGTAGTTTGATGGTGCATGGTTCATAATCTCACATTGAAGTATTGGATTCAAATATAGAGAGTGATTTTAAGCCTGAAAGAATTATATGACGGCGAAATTTCCAACGATTCAAAAAAAAAAAAATAAGAGTCTAGTGATTTAACCACCTAGTTATTTGGCTGGGTGATACCAACTAAGAATTTTTTTTTTCCACAAATTACAATTTGAAACTTTATTTTAAATTTAGTGATTTAGCCACTTAAATTTTATCATTATCTCTGGTAATGTTATCATCTACATGTGTCATGTGACATATATAAAACAATGAGAGAAAACCAAGAAAAAAAAACAATTTCGGTTTTTTTAATCGCAAAATTATATCACTATTAAAAAAGATTATAATCATCAGTATTAAATATTAATTAAAAAAAAAAAGAAAAAGAAAAAGAGAGAGTTCAGCGGTTTAACTAAAAGTCAGAAATTGTTACACTAGCAGACAAAATCTGACAAAACCAATGGATGGTCTGCGGTTCGGTTCGATTCCGAATTCCACACTAAATGTGAAATCGGAATCGGAACTGAATCATTTGGTTCCGGTCGTTTTTTTTTTATATAAAAAATTGAGATTAATAAAATAAAATAATTTAAAATTATGAATTTGAATTTATATAATGAACTTATATTATATTATTATATTAATTACAAATAAAATTCTTATCATTAAAAAACGATTTGGAACCCTAGGGTTCCAACGGTTCCAATCGGAACCTTACGGTTCCAACATATTCGGTTAGGGTAAGAACCCTAACCGAACCGATTAGGTTCCGGAACCAGAATCGGAACCATCAACTTCCAATCGGCTCCAAACCGGAACCTTGACCGGGTCTATGTACACATCAACATAAGATGTTTCTTTCAAACTGAGTTAAATTCCAAAATTGCCCCTCTATTGTATTAAAAAATACAGCTGACCCCAAGACAGCATGTGTAAATATATATCTCCTCCTCAATTGGCTTTGGTCTCAACTCTGGCAAGAAACCATGGATTAATTGCCCTATAATTTTCAAGAAAAATGAATCTTACTTGCTTGACCATCAATCAATCAATTATTAATTAATTACTAATTTTATAAAAGCCACGCAACGGCACCCACGTGGCCTAGCTGGACAAAGCACATGGCTGTAACCTCAAAGCTCGTCATTATATTAAAAAATCCACCCTAATTAATGCACACAAAAATCATGAAAATCGTCTTCACTGGTCAATGCAAACGTTTTCGTGAGTAGCAAATTCCAATAATTAAAGTTATGTTGGTTTCATAGTAAAAACAAATTCGTTTTTTTTTTTTTTTTTAATTTTATGATATTTATGAAAAATTTGGACAATATAAATTGTTTTTAGGTTATTTGATATAAAATAATTTTTTTATTTTATCTTTAAAATTTTGCTTTTAACTATCAAAAAAATATTATCAAACATCTGATAAAGTTTTTCAAAGAATATTTTTAAACGAAAATCAAATTTCGAATAAAACCTTTTATTTTAGCGGAAAATATTATACTTAAATGAAAATGGATTCGAGGCAGTGAGCGTGTCTTAAGCTAAAGGGTCCCACTTGAATGCATGTGCGGTAGTTGTTTTCACTTTCAGAGCTGCCATTAATTACCATGTTGAGTTTTCCATTGCCCTTTTTGAGTTTTTTCCAATGTCTATGACCCATCTGGTTTGGCTTTGTTTATCATAACTTCAAACACATTATTATTAATAATCATTATTCTCATGGGGGTTAGAAGAATTTAGATAGTTTGTTGTTTTTTTTTTTTATTTTAATGGCTATGAGTGGTTTTGGTCTCGGTGTCTTGTAAAGGTTTCACTTATGGAATTTTCTTGGTGAGGTTTGAGGGCAAGAGAGAAAATAAAAAAGACTAAAAAAGGGTTTTGATTTTGTGACAAGAAAATTGGAGAGATTGACCTAATTAGGAAATTAGGTAGTTATAGGCTGAGAATTTAGTGCTTGTTCTGAAGTGGTTTTAGGGTTTATTTTCATGGGAGCAGAACTGGGTTTGTGAAAATATAAGGCTATTGATATGCTTTGGGGAAGTTCTTGCTGAGAATTGACCGGGTTTGTGCTGTTTCTGTGTTTCTCTGACATAAATGTAACTGAAGAAGCTACATTTTGGTGCTGAGCTCTTGCTAAAATCTAGAAGACATTATTTGAGGAGTCTGGGATTTTTCTTTTCAACGGTTTTGTCGGTGAATTTGGTTTCACATTGGTGTGCAAGAGCAAAAATTAAATGGGTTTGTGTGTTTGTTTGTGAAAGTGCTCTGGTTTGGGGTAGTTTATGTTGTATTGCCCTCAAGTTATTTGGTGTGAAATTTGGGGGTTTGTTTGATTTTTATCATTATAGTGTGATATTTTGGTGCTACTTTGGCTTAGCTCTGTACTTGAAGCTCAATTTTTTATTTCATCCTCTAGCTTAGTGAGATAATGGCTTGTGTGAAACTGGGATCAAAAACTGATGCCTTTCAACGGCAAGGACAGGCCTGGTATGC